>PVJH01005334.1:6283-113647 GCA_004026705.1 Nesogale talazaci | reverse complement strand
AAGGGATTTTTCCTCATATAGAATCCTTAACAACCTTTTTTCCTCTCCATTTATCATGATGTTCTTTATTGGAACAGTAAGGAGGAACTTTTTGCTTCCCTTATATTGAAGTGTAATCTTTGGGGGGGGGGGTAATCCTCTAAAAAAATGGAACTTTCCTTTCCAAAGCAATTTATTTAAATATATATATATATATATTTTTTGCAAAACAAACTTACCACCTCCAACATTCTCTACGTTACACTTAATACATTTGTCAAATCTGCAATGCTATTGTTGGAAACATTTTTCAAACTCATCTCTTTGGATGGCTGACAGCATCTCCCTAGTTATTTTCTCCCCCTCTTCTATGTCATCAAATCATTTTGTATCCTTCTTCATTCACAGAAACAAAAAGAAGTTGCACAGCTTGAGGTCAGGTGAGCAAGATGCATTGGGCAAAGAGGTAGACTGTTTTTGTTAAAAAACTGGTAAACTGAGATGGCTGAGTGAGCAAGTGTACTGTTTTGATGGCAAAACCAGTCCCCCATCTGCCATAAAATAGGCCTTTTTTGGGTCACACATTGGTTTTCGATCTTCAAAACCACTGAGTAAAAGGTTTCATTAACAGTCTGACCTAGTGAAACAAACTCCAAATACACAATTGTTGACATTTTCTTTCTTTTTTAAAGTTCAGTTGTTTTATTGAACAAATTATAATAGAGGGTTTAGCCAAAATCCATGTCTTCATCAGATTCTTCAGATATGAGTTGACATTTTCATTTGTTCAGGAAATACCATATTTTTTGAACCATAAGACACACTGACTATAGGATGCACCCACTTTTTAGAACAGGAAAACAAGAAAAAATATTATGAACCAAATAGTACCAGTATAATAAAATTATTTATTAAAATAAAGTAAAATACGGTCATATTTAACAGCATAAACTCAACAGTGGGGTTAAGAACCATCATCACTTTCATTAACAAATGAGGGGAGGCATGTGTTGTGCTGATCATGTGACCTGACTGACATTGAGACTCCAAGAGGCGGGATTTCCCAGAACACACAGCAATCTACAGCATGTAAACAGCAGTGGATAGTAAGTGGGCGCATGGTATCATAAACAAATGTTCTGGGGTACTACAACTTCGGACTACAAGACACACCCTCATTCCCCCCCCCCCCCCCCCACTTTGGAGGTGAAAAGTATCTTATGGTCCAACAAATAGACAAGATGGATGTTCAGGATGAGATTTGTCATCAACTTTTTGGAAATGAGAAAACCACTCATACACTTGAGTAGTTCCCCCAGCGTTGTTCTTGTTACCTGTGTTCAACATCACAACAGTTTCTTTGGCATTCCCCCACCGCCACCAGTTCTCTTAAACTATTGTCTTAAACTGGCCATCAAAAAACACAACATTCAAGCGAAGCTGCCTTTAAGAAAACTGGGAGCACTAACTCAGAGGGAGTTGCTCAATGCTCAGCCGGGGTGGAGGTAGGGAGTGCCTATCATGGAAGGTCCCCCCAGTGGAACTTTGTTCCATTTTTTTGAGTGGGGGGACCTCTCATATACTGAAGGATGCAGTCCTTGTTCTTTGTCAATAAGCACTACAAGTCATTGCTGCCTCCAGCAAAGAAGTGTGTCATCTGCACACTAACTCTCACTATGCTGACTCATAGCAAGCCCCGGTGGGTGTCTGAGATTGTCACTGCATACAGGAGTGGAGATCCCAGTCTGTCTGCTGCAGAGATGCCGGTGGTTTTGAACTGCTGACCCAGTGGACTCCAGCCCAATTCATAACCACTGCTCCACTAGGGCTCTACAGCTGCATGTTATAGGTTGTTCATTAATCTTACCCTAGTCCAGGTGACATGTTCTTCCTATAGTCTATCTTCTCAGTTTATTTGTTCAGCACCCAGACTGAACAAACAGTGAAAGGATACAACTATAGCTCACACCCTTTTTGATTTGAAAGTACACAGTATGCCCTCGCTTTGCTCCTGTGACTCCTCTTCTTTACATGCAGGTTCCATGTGAGCACAATGATAGGTTTGGGGATTCCCATGCTTCATAATATTATTCAGAATATATTCAGAATATTACCCCCAATTCATTGTGCTCCATACTGTTAAATGCTGTTTCACAGACCATAAAAAACAAGTAAGTGCCCTTCTGGTACTCTGCTTTTAGCCAAGGTGCATCTGAGGTCAGCAATGATATTCTTCTTCCTCTATCCTCTTATGAATCCGGTGTGAATTTCTGGCAAGTCCTTGTTGCTGTATTGCTGCCTATGTTTCTGAATTATCTTCAGCAAAGTTTTGCTTGCATATCATACTAATGGTACTGTTTTGATTACTTCTGCATTCCATTTGATTGTCCTCCTGTGCAATGAGTACAGATATGGATCTCTCCCACGTAGGGTCCATGGAGAAGATCATTGGCTTTGTATTCAGCAATATGTACAAGTGTTGCTTCAGGTCTGATTCATTGCAATTCCCTCATTGTTTCATTACATCTCCCTCTTTCTATCTGTGTTTTCTGTTTCCATTCTTTATTTCCTAGCTCTTCTTTGGTTAAATACTATCCTTTTATTTTTAAAGGGTTGATTATTCTTACATGGAATGAGCACAGTTCCAGGCTTGACAGATGAATGAGGGCCATGATCCTGAGAATCCTACCAATCTCTCTTTGACCAGCATGCCTGCTCTGATTTACAGTTTTGAAATTTGTTTCACATATTTGTCCCACTCCACACAGGATCTTCTAATATGATCCTTTTCAGAACTATTACTTATTATACCTGGCTCCATTTAGTTCTTTAGTCTCTCTTTCTTGTCTTTTTTTCATATATGATGTCATCTGACAACTTCACTATTTTGGGTCATAGAGTTCAATTTGTCATAACATTATCTTAGTTTTATCTTTATATTCAAGTGGGATATGCTAAAAACTTGTACTTTAGCTCCTCTGAATTTGTCTTCATTTTCTTCAGTTTCAACCAAATCCATTTGTGTTAGGCTGGGTTCTCTAAAGAAGCAAACACATTGATTCTTAGATGTTTATGTATATAGCCAGACATTTTTATCAAGAAAAGACTCATGCTGTTGTCAAAGCAGGCAAGATAAGTCTGGCTCGACTTCTTGAGTCAAATGGCAAGCTGGAGGTTTATCCTGACTCATAGTTGTGGGTGCTGATTAACCAGAAAGAGAGGTTCAGGCCAGAATCAGAAGAGGATATGGAAGAATGGACATCATTATTGCTGTCAGATAGAGCTGAGCTGAGAGCAGAGACTATCAGAAAGATGTCTGTTTTTCGTTGTTTATTACAAGGCATTTTTCTGTATGGATCATAGAAAGCTATGAATAATCTTAAGAAAAATAGGAATTCCAAAAGACTTTATTCTGTTCCTGCAGAAATTTTACATGGATCAAGAGGCAATTATGAGAAGAGAGTAAGCAATATGGCATGGTTTAAAATTAAGAAAGTTGCTCATCAGAGTTGCATCCTATCACCACACTTGTTCAATCTGTATGCTGAGAAAATCATCAGAGAAACTGGATTACATGAAGAAAGAATGCAGTGGTAGGATTTGAGGGAAGCTTATCAGTGACCAGTGATTATTAACAACAAGGTTGCTTGTTGAAAGTGAGGATGACTTGAAACACTTGCTGATAAAGATTAAGAATTGCAACCTTCAGTGTGGATGGTGACTCAATATAAAGAAGAGAAAGTCCTCACAACTGTACCAATAGCTCGCATCATAACACAGGGAGAAAAGGTTGAGGTTGTCACGGATTTTGTCTTGCTTGGATTCGCAATCAAAACTCATGGAAGCAGCACTCAAGAGCACAAAAGATGCATTTCCTTGGAAAAATCTGCTGCACAAGACCTGGTTAGAGGTTTGCAAAGCAGAATGCAATATTGGTTAAAAAAAAAAAAAAAGGTGCCAAGAATAATATTGAAGAATAAGGTATCAAACCATGGCATTTTCACTTGTGTCACATGCATGTGAATTTGGAAGGAAAGAACAAATAGTGGTACCATTATTAAAGGACATCATGCCACATCAACCAATGATGATACCAAAGAAGCTGTGCTCCATTTCTATCAACTAATTCCATGCTACTTTGAAGGGTCAGCATTTTTTTGTTGAATTTTGATTGTTTCTCAGCTTGAGGGAATCATCTTTCTGGACTATATCAAACAATATTTTACTACAATTCTTAAGTTTTTCACAAGCTTTCCCTAACCTTCAGAAACAGATTGCCAAGTCCTTCTTGCCAGCCTAACTTAATGTGAAAGTTCTGCTGAAACATGTTCACCCCAAGTAATCCAGCTGTCTCTTAAATACAAGGGCATAGCTCGTAGAACCAAAGTCACATGCAAACTATCATGGTACACAATGAAAGTACCACCAGGAATAAATGAGCAGACATTTGTATAATAAAAAGCATGTGAATATTTCTTTCAAATAAAGGGTGAATATTAATTTTAAATCAAGAAGTAGCCATTGATCAACTATTATGCTTAGGGACTTTATGAGATCTTAGTAGGGAAACAAATATACATGACAGTGAAGATATCAGCTCCAAAGTCATCAATTCAGAAATATTTACAGTGAAAGTTGGCATAAGCAAGTCTTTTTGGGGTAAATGTAACCCCCTAAAACAACCAGTAATTAAATTCCCAATCATTCTGTAGATCTTGCCTCTTACAACGACAAAATATTCCTAGCTTACAGTTTTCTAGCAAGGTTCAAGTACAACCAGAGAGAAAATGCTTGTCAAACTGAATAAATTATTCTGAAAAGAAAAAAAAATGATAATGAATAAGTGTACACTTTGAATTACATTCCTTTGAGGCACTGTGGCTTCCCCAGTCTCGGGAAGACATCTCAGGCCCTAGGTGAAATGGAGAAACAAAGTATTGAGACCCACATGAGGAAACAAAGTGACCCTCTTCTCACTGTCTAATTTTACTCTGCCCCTTCGGCCACACCAACCGTCACCTTTCTCCTAACAGGAAGACCTCAAGGCTGGGGTAGAGCAGTGTTCCTGGGTTTGGGTATTGTACTGCTGTGATTCACAGACAAGGAATAGCATGAGTTTGACCTGCAGATGGCCCTGCAGCCCCAACACTGGACCTATCTTGACCTGCTTTTACAGGTTCTTTAAAGAACTCGCATTCTATATTCTTTGCACCCAAATCACTGTTTTATGATAATTCTGTTGAATATAAAATTAATTGTTTAGATATGTCTCCAAACTATTTCCTATCCCAAAGTGGGAAACTGGGCCCTAGCACATGGAACAGAGCAAAAGTCAAGGTTACCACATGGATGAGCAGGCAAGGAATGAGAGACATGCTTGCCAACTTGTCTCAGAAGAAGTGCTGTGAACAAAACAACTGTACCCTTCACACTTTGTAGCCCGTTAACTTCTCTAATAAAACTCTCATAATCATGAGTATTGTCTGTGAGGACAGATTGGGTTTGATTGTCAAACCCAGCAGGTAAGAGGACTGTGGTGAGTCAGATAGATAGGTGGTGTCAGAACCAGGGAAGGAAGTTGAAAGGTGGAGGCTTGTCTGACTTCTGCCTCGTAGAAGGCATCGCTGGGTAGATGTGGGTAGAGTTGGATTTAATTTCCCCCTTTGATATGTGGATGAGTTCAAACATAACACCCATACTGCATACCCACATCTCTTTGTATATGCTCTTTCTCTGCTGAATTAACAACAGTGCTTGCTCAAATAGTGTAATGTAAGTCCTTATAACAAATTACCTTACATAAGGGAGTAGTGGGGCAGGAATGTTTGAAGTGAGAGAAGTTAGTGGACATGCTTATTTACAGCTCAAACCCTGAGAGGATAGCATCTGGCTTAAAGAAGTGGTGATGGGTTCTATAAACGCTCTAGTTTGTGATTGACCAAAACAGAGGGGAGCCCTATGAACTCCCTAACTTTCAACTGGTCTAGAGGGTGAGAAACTAAACCGGTGGGTACTGGTCCCTCAAGAAGAACTGAATGTAGCAGTATCTGAGAACCAGAATGGCCAGAAAAGGAAACTGAGTGTTCCCTGGATTTGCGTGATACCACAATTTTTATTAATAGAAGTGTTGTCCAGTACAATAACTAGCAACATGGGGAAGCATGAAATTATGGTGGAGACAAGATATGTGGGCAAGGTATTGAAGATGGCTAGTTTAGTTTTTGATATCTGTTTTGTTACTTCCATCTTTTGATTTCTCGCTGGTGATGACGTTTTGTGTTATATAAAAGTAAAAAGAAGCTGCCTTGGGTAAGTATTCTATTTTTATTATTTGCCAGCATTTTGTAAGTGTCTTGTTTATGTGACTTTAGATGTGGCTACCAAAAAAGTTTTCAGCAACTGTGTGGAGTCCTCATCAAAGCAGTCTTATGGCAGCTTGAAAGTTTAGGACCACCTGTGATAGAACCTACAGATGTCACATAGACCTTGGGACACTGACAGAAGTTCTTTAAGCTTCAGTTTTCTCATCTTAAATTGAAAAGTACTAGCTGTAATAACACAGCGCTATCATTGGGTTTGAATGCATGTGAAATACTGAAGATAGCATCGGAAATATGTTCTCAAAAAATGCAAACTTGTTGCCATCAAGTCAACTCTAAGTCATAGATATCACACAAAGCAAGGAGGAATTACTCCTCTGGGTTTCCAAGACTGTAGTGCACTCAGAGCTGAGCGACAGTTTGATTCCACAATATAAAGTAGCAGAAATGTTCATTGAGACACTGTTACCCTGATTCACATGGTCTGCTACCTGTGTGTCTTACTTTCCTACAGGTGCCATAGCAAAATGTCCCCAATTTTCTATCAATGAAGATTAAAAATTTTGTTGGCTTAGAGTTTGGGGACTAAAAGTCTGAAATCAGTCATGTGAATTCTTTCTAAGGGTTCTAAGAGATAAACTCTCCTGGTCTCTCTTCAGAGCTTCTGGAGGCTGCCACCTACCCTTCGTGTTTACTGTGCATAGACATTGTTATATGACAACTTGCTTCTTAATATGACTCACCATGTGTGTCCTCCCTTTTTAATAAAAAAAATACCCAGAATGAATTACAAATTAGATATACCCTACTGTGATGTGATCTCCTCAATTGAACAGAGAATGAAAAAAATCTAATTTTCAAAGTTATATTAAATGAACAGAAAATAAGAGTTTTCTTGTCTTCTAAGTGGGCCACAATTCAATCCATGAGTTGAGCAGTGCGGTTGTAAAGAGAACTCATTGAAAGAGGGCTTAAACCAAAGAAAAATCTTAAATATTAGATTTATACAGGAATTTGTATAGTATTTTAGGGAGATTACATGGGCTGATAGTAGGGAGATTACATGAGCTGATAGTAAATTGATCCTGATAATGGGGGAAAGTGGAACAGGGATCACTGTAGGATACCCGAGAAAACTCCAATGACATTGAAGGCCTCTCTCTGAAAACCTTTCCACATCTTAAAATGCTCAAGATGTTCCCAACTAATAGGGAAATAGTTACATTCACAGTTACATTCACATCTTAAACTCTTTCTGAGGAAACACACAAAGGAAGTGGCAATTTGAAAAGAAAGATATCACAAAGGCGAAGGTGTAATAAAAGAATGAGTCAAGGACAAATGGGTGCTAACAAATTATTTTAATGCAAAAGTTAGAAAGCAGAAGTTTTACGTAACTATTGCTGAGGTTATGTAGAGGTGAAATAAATCAAGAACTCCCAGAAAACTTATCATTTGAAAACCAATGTAAAAGGGATTTCATGTTATGGATTACTGCAGACCAAAACTCGTAGAAAACAGGTATTATTAATTTTTAATTCAAAACACGATTTTTCTCTACCATTCTTCCTTGTCTTGAAGTTTTCCACCATCCTTTTTCCCCTAAAAACCCTCAAGATTTCCATGTGGTCTTACTAGCATCTAGCACACTCTGCCCACACTGAAAATTCCACAAAGTTCCATGACATCATTCTCAATATGGAACCTCATCTCCCATGGATAATAAGGAGATGTGAGATATAATGTGAGATAATGTCCCTTGACATGTAAATAGCCATTGCATGGAGTGGTATAAAGGAACACCATTCTAATGATGACATTGTATGCAAAGTGAGGGGTAGTAAAAAAACACACATTGGTTTGTCTTTTATGCATAGGAGACTTGAATAGTGAAAAAGGATGAAAAATTGATATATTTAAACCATGATAATGAGAAAGAAGAGCAAGTACACTATGGATTGCAAAAGAACTAGAAAATTATTCTTAGAATATATATATAACTACCATATTCTTAGAAGTGAGGTTGTGAGACTTCCATTTAATTAGTTCTTCTCTATTATATATAACTTCTCCATGATAGTAAGCAAACTTGAGGGGAAAATAGATTTTCAAAGTAAACCACCATAGATCACCAAGTGATTAAATGAACCAAGCACTCTGAGGCAATCTAAACCTCTTAGTTTAACAACAATCTATGGTTTCTCACCTTCTAATTAGGCCATTCTCACTTTATAAAATATGAGTAGAATCACTATCCAAATGGCAGTGGGATCTACATATGTGGAATGTAATATTTTCCTAGGGAAATCAAAGAATGAAATATCTCTCCCTTTTGATATTTTTTAGTATGCATTATAAACTTTAAATAGCAGAATAGACTATTTCAAAGGATAGACAAGGACAAGATAGATTGTTATAATGAAGTGTACAAGGAACTACGGTTAGAAAGCCACAATGGGTGAGAATGATCAGCATATCTCAAGTAGATAGAATTTAGGAAAATGTTCAAGCTTCAAGTTGCAATACTGACGGAATCCATAGGTAAAACATTGAATGATGTAAGAAGCATCATAAGATGTAAATAAAACGCAGAGAAACTGTACCTAAAAGAATCAATAGACTAACTATCATGTGAAGATGTACCTCATTATCAAGGCTAATATTACTGAAGACAGAAGGCTATGTAAGACAGGGTTCTGTAGAGATAGCTATGTACAACATAAGAAATAGCTAATTAGTCTATAGAGCAGTACAAATGGCTCAGTGCAACTCACTTCTATGAGTGATCTATGGTGGTTAATACACTGGCCAGTCCTTCAAGTCTTGAGGGCTGCCAGGTGCAAGGCAAGGAAATATACAGCTCAAGCCACTGTAGAGCAATTCAGGTAGTCTGGTCACAGGTCTCAAACAGCAAGGCAGGTCACCAAACATCAGTCGGTCATAAGACAGGATCTGACAGTCCCCAGCTCAAGCGATGTATACTCAGTAGCGTGATGAAGCAGGTCTCAAACTACAGTGACACCTCCATAGGTTGGACCTAAACATAGTATAGGTCACAAGTTGAGGCAGAGAATCAGCTAAGGCAGTCACACACCGGTTTGATCATTAAAGAGCAAGAGACCGGAAAGATGAGGCTCATTGAGCCATTTACCTCTCCACCCTCCAATTAATTCTTCATGTGTTCTTCGGCCAGGTTGGTAAAATAAACTTATCTATCACAAAGGCGGAGCTGCAATGAAAGCATCAGTGAGCAACAAGTCTGTAGTCTCTAGGAATTAAAAGGCTACCAATTGAAATAGTTCAACAAGTTGATAACACACTAGAAGTACTCACTTATTTCAGGAAACTTGAAAGGCAGCTACCTGGTCAATTGACTAGAAGAGATACTTATCTGTGTCGTTTCCAAATAAAGGTTTTCAACCAGGTTGTGAAAATTATCAAGCAATATTATTAATAACACATACACATGAAAGCTTGCTAAAGGTCGTTAAAAAATGGTTGCAGCGGTACATCAATAGCTGCCAGAAATTCAAGCTGAATTCAGAAGAGGGTCTAGCACAAGGGATCTCAATGCTGATGATGTCAGATGAGTTGGGGCTCAAAGCAGAGGGCACAAAGAAAATGTTTACTTGTATTTCATTGACTATGCCAAGGCACTCAACTGTATGGATAATAACAGAATATAGACAGCCTTGATGATGACAGAATTCATGAACACTTCATTATATTCCTGGAGAATCTATACATACCTGAAGAGGCAGTCCTAAGAGCAGAAAAAGGGAATCCTGCATTGTTTAAAATCAAGAGAGGCAACCATCAGAGCTGTATCTTTTCACCATACTGATGTGATCTGTTTGCAGAATAAATAGTCCAAAAGGAAGATTAATCATCATGCCTGAAGGAAGACTTATTAACAACTTATGATATGCATATGACATAACCTTGCTTGCAGAAAATAAGGAGGACTTGAAGTACTTGAAGAAAATCAAAGGATAAAGCCATCAGTATGGATTGAAATTCACTCTGAAATATTGCTATGCTACCCTCAGTACAATTGAGAAATATGAAGCTTAGATTGAAGAGCCACACATGACTGGGGTGATAAAACTTGACTATCCAATTTTTTGGCTTCTGCCTTTCCTGGAGAAGTTTATAAAGATGGTCATGTACGGACTACAGATGGTGAATGTCTGAGGGCTGGTCATTGAAGCATTACTCTGAACAGGTTGGGGACACTGTCATGAGTCTTCTGAGGACTCTGCACAGGTGCCTTCATTGTCCTTCCTCAGTCTATGTGCTTGTGGCAGTTTTCCATCTTGGGATTCTCTCTAAGCGCAAACACCAACTGGCAGGAGGCCTCTTTAGCAGAAAGATTCATTGCATGGTTTCATTACCATTTCATTTTATGCAAGGTCCCTCCTACCTTCTCTGAATTTGTGCTTTCTCACTTTCCATCACAATTCCCATCAGTTTTATTCTGTAAACAGGGACCTAGTAATGACAAAACTTAACTGTCTCACATAAACATGCATAGAAATTGGCCCTGTTTCATAACAGCTGGTCTTACATCTGCCTTAAATTTCTCTCCTGGAAATTAGAGCTCATCACCACTCCTCTCTTTGAATTCTGACTTGATGGCAGACCTGCAAATTATTAAGGAAACAAAATTATATAGCACTTGAAATGGCTAGTGTTACAGGCTGTAAAACATTTTTGACATCTGTGTATATATTTGACTTCGTTTCTGTTGTGGAGAGTAATTTTTATTGTGACTTCATTAAGTTTGTGACAATCAGCTTGGAAACTAATTTGCTGAGAAGTGTTGACAGCAATTTTTAAGTTGGGTTTAAAAAATGGGCTTCAAGTTAATATGTCTTATCTAATCTGAGGAGTTCCTAGGTGGTGCAAACATTTAAAGTGCTTCATCGCTAACTGAAATATTAGTGTTTCAAGTTCACACAGAGGCTTCTCAGAAGAAAGGTCTGATCATCTACTTCTGAACAATTATAGCCATTGAAGACCCCAGGGACATTGTGCTTCTCTGATACCCCTTGGGTCTCTATGAGTCATAATTAACTCAATTCTGAACTACTCTTTGATAAGAGTGCATTTCTTTGTTTTGCTCTCTGTGACACTCAGATGTTGATAAATGACCCATGATCTCTGACACAAACAAGGTGCCTCTCCCACTGTCTGCTCAGCCATGAAAAACAAGTAATATTTTTTTTCTGTAAAATGAGTAAATAATCCAAGAAGCTTGACTCTATGAAGAATGTAGCACCGAGATTGCAGGAAGACTCCTTAACAATTGATAGTTTACAGATAAAACCATCTTTCCTACTGAAAGTGAAGAGAACTTGAAGCCTTTACTCATAAAGATGAAAGACTTTGGCCTTCATTATGGATGACAACATAGAAAAAGAAAAAACCTCAACTAGATTAATAAGTAAGATCAAGATAAACGGAAAAAGAAAGTCTTCAGTAATTTTATCGTATTTTAGGGTAGACAAAGGAATATGATCAGGGGATAACAAGCACAGGAGGATCTCCTCAGGAACTTCTTGAGAATTTCCTTCCAGGGACTGATCTGCACTTATTGGCAGGAGAAAACCAACTCTAAAGCAAAGGCAACCGATGTCTCTTTGATCAAGTGGGACAACAGCCCTGTCTGTTCACGGACTCCCCTTTGTCATTGGCCAGAAGCAGAGTCATGCCTATGGGCCTCGCACCTCCCCAGCATGGCCAAGTGTTCCTGCTGCCTAAGGCAACCCATCCAACCAAAACTTTCATCCCCCAGATCTCTGGGGTCCCTGTTGGGTAGCAGACTGAGTGGGCACCTCGGTGCAGACATTCTCAATACCCAAACTACAGTTTATGTCATATTTTTCTTTCTTTCTCCTATATGTCTCCTTTTCCAATGCCCTTCCCCACATATGCCCCTCTCCCCCCAACCCCCCACGGTACATGTATATATACAATAATATCAAAAAATGAGCAGAAATATTCATCACAAAGCAATTTTACTTTATTTACTTAAATTTTCATTTCCGTCCTACTTTATTACTTTTATTAATTTCTTCTAGTACACTGCCACTTCTTCCTTTCTAATTAAAAATATTCAATCCCCAGACAAAACAGGCAAGTCTATAGATACAGGCAAACCCACCCAAGCAAGAAATTTATTTTTCTCTTTTGATTTTCTTTTTCTTGAGTGCTAAGACCCACCCACATTGATACTGCCATAGCAATGAAACTTCAACACCTTCACCGAATCTCATTCCAGTCTTTTCTATTTGATGTCACTTTTGTCTTTCCTTTTCTTCTGTATATAGCTACTTCTTGTCCATTTGTTTGTTTTTTAAAAAATTTTTCCTCATTTCTGTCTTTTTCCTTCCTTGTTTCTCTTTCTAAATTTTTATTTAATAATATTTCTTGTTATAAATTAATATATGCACATATCTTCTACTCTGAGTGTTCTTCTGGTCTGAATATTAACGTATTTCTTGTCTGCCCAGCCCATAATATCTTTCTGCTCTGCATTTTTTTCCTTATGGAATTTATTTCTTTGAAACCATCCCTTTTAAAATTCACTTTCTCAAAAAAAATTCATTTTCTCATTATTTTGAAAAATATGTTGGCATATCCATTGCTCCTAATTATTACTAACATTATTTTTGTTTTATTTTCTTGCTTCTCTCCCATCCCACATTTGCCACTTATTCTTCTCTTTTCTCTTTGTTCCATTTCATCACTATATATTTTTTCTGGCTCCAAATAGACATCTCCCGGATCACAAAAGAAAGTTAACTACCCCTAGATGACCCAAAAGTTCACAGATAACTAAAAGTTACATCATAATGTTGAAGAAGCAGCAGTCAACCATAGTCAACACCCCCAAATTAAAGAAAGCAAACACAAGCAACAATGAAGCCACCACCCCAAACCCAATGAAGTATTCTGAAAAAGATGTCATGAAACTACCAAAAACAGAACATAGAAGAACAATATTTAGATCCTTTCAAGAGATCTGAAGAAAACTCATGAGAACAATGGGGGAAATTAATAGCCTAAAACCCTTAAGCCAACAAGGAACTCAGAAGAAAACCAATAAAATAACAGAATTAATCAGCATAGTAAAAGACCTGAGGAATAGAGTGAAAGAAGAGAAAAATCAATGAGCTTGAAGACAGTTATTTTGACTACAATAGATAGGAGAAACAATATGGCAAAAACATGAAGGCAGCTGAAGAAAACCAAAGAATGATGTGGGAAATTATCAAGAGAAACATTTTATGTCTCATCCAGATGGCAGAACAAGAAAAAAAGAACTACTATAATAGTAGATAAAAGTATGATGAATCATAAAAGAAAACTTCCTCATTGTCAGAAAAAGGGAGAAAATAACAATTCAAAGAACCAAAAATAACTATTCAAAGATCCCACAAAGAAAAATATCATAGTCAAACTCTCACATTTCAAGGAAAGGGAGAGAATCCTGAGGTAAAGAGAAAGGACAGTGAGTTACAAAAGAAATCACAGAGAGATAAGTTCATATTTTTCAGCAGAAATTATGCAAGCAAGAATACAATTAAGACACCTATAAAATTCTGAAATAAGCAAAAAACTCTCAGCCAAGAATTCAATATCCAGAAAACAATAAAGTTATTTTCAGACAAGGAAATAATAAAGGAATTCTTAAAAACAATACCAAAATTACAAAAGAAAAAAAATAAAGTAAAATGCAATGGGCAGAGAATCAGTAACAATATTAGCAAACTTGAGATCACAGAGCACACTACCACCCAGAAATTAATAAAATGAAAGTCACACTAAAAATAGAACAGTAATAGAGGAATAAAAAAGACACCAATAAAAACCACAAAAAGTAAGAGAAAAAACGCAAAAATACCAAAATGGCAGTAACAAATTTACATATATCAATGACACTGAATATCAATGGATTAAATGCACCAATCAAAAGACAGACATTATCAGACTACATTAATAAATGAGACTCAAAAAATAAATAAATAAATGAGAGCCATCTAGATCTTACAAAGGATAGACTTTAAGTTTAAAGACAAAAATCAACTAAAAATCAAAGGATGGCAAAAAAAATCTCCGAAGCCAAAGGCAACCATAAAAAGGCAGAAGTGGCAATTTTAATATCTGATAAAATATGCCTCATGGTAAATAACATAATGAGAGAAAAGACTCCACACCACATAAATTATTACAGGAAAAACACACTAGAAATACATAATTTCAATAAGCATACATGCACCCAATACTAGACTCTCAAAAAACACCAATCAAATTCTCACAAAGTTTAAAACAGAAATAAACAGCTTGGCAGTAAGAGGAGACTCCAACAAACCTTCTCAAAGAAAGACAAGTCATCATGAAAGAGACTCATTAAGGACACAGAGGAGTTAATACAAATAGATTAACCATCTCGACACATACAAAGCATTTCACCCAACAACAGCACATTATTCAATCTTCCTCAGCCTTGCCGGTACACACTCAAGAATATATCACAAGTTCAGTCACAAAGCAAGCCTCAACAAATTAAAAACATTTCTTAGATCTTAAGAAATGCCTTGAAAATAAGAATCATACACAACATTCTAAAGCTTTGGGGACACAGCAAAAGCAGTTATCAAAGAGCAATTTATAACCATCAATGCACACATGAAAAATGAGAAGAAATCCAAATTCAACAATTTCACACATCACTCCCAACAACCGGGAGATGGAAAATAATGGAAAATCAGGACATGAAGTCGGTTCCTTGAAAGGATTAACAAAATTGACATACTGGTGGAAATTTTTTTCTCTCCAGAATTTTTTTTTAAAAAAGAAAGAGCACATATGAATATCTAGAATTAGAGATGCAAAAAGTAAGAACACAACAAAGCCAAGTGAAACAGAAATAAGTAAATAACACAGTAATACTACAGTCTGTACTCCAAGATGTTTGATAATCTACAAGAAATTAACAACTATCTACAAATAAACCATCCACCCATATTGATGCAGACAGTAGTAGAAAATCTGGACAGACCCCTGAAAAAAGAAGAAATACAGATGATCATCAAGAAATTTGAAACCAAGAAAAGGTAAAGACCAGATGATTTCATAGAGAATTCTACCAGGTATTCAGTGAAGAGGTGTCACAGATCATTCCAGTATATAGAAAAGGGCAGAAAAATCCCAAACTCATTCTATGAAACCAGCATAACCCTGATTCAAAAACTAGACAATGGCCCCCAAAAGACAGAAAATTATAGACTAATATCACTCATGAACACAAATACAAATATTATCAACAAAAATCTGGTCAATAGAAACCAATTACATATATGACCATTACCAAGTAGGATTCAGACCAGAGATGTAAGGATTGTTCATCATTGGGGAAAAAAAATCAGTGTCATCCACCACATAAATAAGACAAAGAATAAGAACCACATGATCATATCAACAACAACAACAAAAAGCAAACTGGATGGAACGACTTGATGTTGTGTGGATTTCTGAGACTGAAGCTTTTTATAGGAGTAAGAAGTCCTGTCTTTTTCCCTCAGAATAGTTGGTGGTTTCAAACTGCTGGCTTTGTAGTTATGAGCCCAAGGGGCAACCATTACACCACCGAGTGTCCAGTCACATCAACAGAGAAAATATTTAACAATATCTCACATCTATTCTGGAAGGAAAAATTCAATGAAACAGGAAACAAAGGCAATATTCTTCAATATAATAAAAGCCATATATCAAAATCGAATAGCCAATATCACTCTCAATGGGGCAAAATAGAAGTCGTTACCATTGGGAATAGTCAAGGATGTCCCTATTACCACTCTTATTCATTATCCTGATAGTTTTAGCCAGAACCATTAGACAACAAAGAGAAATCAAAGGAATACTATTCTGCAAAGAACAGTTAAATTTTTGCTACTAGCAAATGATATAATTTTATATAGTCAGAACCACAAAGATATCACAAAAGGATTGTGGGAAACAATTTGGGAATTGGTCAAGTAGCAGGATCCAAAATTAACAAGCAGAAAACAAATGGATTCCTATATACCAAAAAGAGACATCAAAAAAGCAATATCTTTTACAAAAAACACACAAAAGCTGAGATAAATAGGAATAAATCTAACTGAACTATCAAAAGATCTGTACAAAGAAAGCTATATAACACTATTACAATAAATCAAGTAAGATAGGAAGACTAAGTATAGTGAAAATGATAATATTACCTAAATCAATCTAGGAATACAACACAATTCCAATCCAAATTCTAACTTCATTATTTAAAGAAATGGAATTACCAACTTCATCTAGAGAGGAAAGAAGCCCAGGATAAGCATAGAACATTTTTTTATAACTTTTAAACATAAGAATAAAATAGGAGGCCTTACAATACCAGACCTCAAAACTTACTACACAGCTACAGTAGACAAAATATCCCAGTCCTACTACAATGACAGAAATACATAGACTAATGGAACAGAACAGAAAACCCAGAAATGAAAGCATTCACAGATAGCCAGCTGATTTTTCAAAAAAGTATTTAAAAAATTAAATAAGAAAGGAACACCATCTTCAACAAATGGTGAAGACAAAATTGGATCTCCATCTGCATAAGAATTAAATAGTAGGGCTGAGCCCCAGTGGCGTAAGCCGTTGAATGCGGGACTGCGGCCTGTGGGCTTGGCGGTTCAAATCCAGCAGCTGTTCTCAGGAGCAGTGCTGGGTAACTCCCATGACCACCAAAGGGCAGTGATGCTCCCCCCCCCAAGAATAAACAGTATTCATACCTCACGCTATGCTCCAAAATGAACTCAGGATGGTTTATAGACATAAATGTAAACTCCAGAGTTATCAGGATCATCAATGAAAAAATGGGGCAAACTTAAAGACCACATCACAGTAATATGCAGAATACTACAAATATTAAAGGAAGAATACCTGGAAGAATATGAAACAAATGATGGAGCTTATTTAAAAAACAAAACAAAACCCCTCATGCTTATCAAAGAACTACATCAAAAGAACAAAAGGAGAATCCACATACTGTGAAAAAATCTTTAGCAATAATACAATGGATCAGGAACTAGTTCCCAAATCTATAGAACTGTACACTTTTACAATTTAAAAAAATGTATTTCAAGTAAAAGTTTGGCAAAGGACATGAGTAGACAATTCAGGTGGGATGATACTCAAATGACTAATAAAAACATTAGAAAATGCTTGTGATCACCAGCAATCTTGGAGCTACAAATCAAAGCAATGATGGGAAGTCACATCACACATAGCAATAGCCTAATTCAAAAGAAAAAAGAGAGAACAACACATGTTGGAGAGGGTGCGGAAAGATGGGAAGTCTTCTAAATTGGGGGTGGAGTTGTAAATATGTACAGCCAGTGTGTAAAGTGATAAGGTGCTACCTAAAATACCTGGGAATAGAAATACTACAGGACCCAGAAATAATTTTGCTGGGAATAGATTCCAAAGAAGTAAAAGCCAGAGTATGAAGCCAGAAACAGCCCAAACACTCAGGGGTGAAAGAATGGATGAAGAAACTTTGGCACATCCTCAAAATGGAATACTGGACATTCCTAAAAAATAGCAATGACATGGATGGACTATAAACCACTTTCCTGAATGGAGTTAGTCAATTACAAAAGAAAAAATGTCGTGAGCCCACTGCTATGAGGATAAACACTCAAACAAAGGCACGCTTTTACTCTCAGGACATGTAGCCTTTTAATTCTGTCTCCAAAATAACAAGGTAGAAAGTGTAGTGACTATGAACTATGGAACCCACTCTCTAAGTGAATATCTTAACAATCAATTTGATGGAGGAGACACCACCTCATTTGGGATCAACTTCTTAAGATGGGCAGAGATGGAAAAGACCAGTCAGTTGTTGCCATACTACATCGGGTTGAGGTCACTTCAAACCAACAGACACTCCTATAAGAGTGATAAGTGATGTTTACTGGAAATTTGAATTGAGACAGTGGGAGTGGGACATGGATATGTTGAAGAAGGCAATTATATTTCTGTGGGTAGATAAACTGGGTGAATCCATTTCTCACCAGGGAAAAAGCACTTAACAATACCAAGATGGAACTTAAGCTGACAAAATGCCCAGTACTATATATGGATACCTTTGACTTAGTTTCTATCCAACCCTTGGAAAGCAAGGCTTTGTGCTGTAGACTACTGGTATGATTGATTCGCAACATCCGTCATAGGCCACACAAGAAGGATTCAATGTAGAAACTCCACAAAGCAAACTGAGTTTTACCTCAAACACATCTGTAGCAGATTCAAAGAACTGGCGTCCTCAGGTGGATATGAGCCTGAAATGACCTAGTGTAAGAAGAAGAAGGTTGCTACCCAAAATTATATGATTGGTGCTCTTTGGACTTTGGTCCAGATCTCTTGCTTTTAGAGTGCCCAATGGATAATGGCACAGGACTACCAAACATTTCTCATTTTAATATTCTCCTTTATTTCTGATGGCATGTATTAACCTAGTACATATTCTTCTGCATCTGGATTGAGTGTTATTGGAAGTTTTGCCCAATCACTAGACCCCATTGTCCATGTACATAGTGTCCATTCACTTAAGAATGCAATTCAAATCCAAAGGAGGTAAACAGCATCTGGGTAGCTATTCTGAACAACAGTTTAGAGAAGGATATTGATGAGTGGAAGCACGCAATGCATGTGCAGAGTGCCCGCATAGATTCAGCCTCTGTCAAATCCCCTCCGATCAGCATTGAGGGCTAGGAATAGTTTTACTGTCAGAGAAAGTCAATGGTGGGAGATACAGTTAAGTTAAACTGTAATGTTTTATAATTTTATCTCCCTTTTAACCCACTTTGAAGTTTTTTCAATTTTGAACATTTTCTTTTTGATTGACATTTTCTCTGTTTTTTGGTCATTGTTGTGTTTTTATCTGTTTTGTACAATTTTCTATAATTTTCTGTATTTGCAATCCAGAATAGGTAAATATATAGAGATAGTCAATGACTTAACATTATCTTGAGATACAGCAGGGGGAGATGGGGGGCAATGGGGAGCTAACAATCAACATGAAAAGAACATGTCTTGAAATCCATTGTGGTGATGATTGCACAGCTCTTCTTAGTCCAATTGAATGATTCAGTGGTCTGAGCTGTGAATTACATGCCAATAAAACAATGAGGAACAGAAGAAATTCATCTTACTTGAAAACATGATCAATGTCAATGAAAGCGGCAATTAAGAAATTGAATAGCAAACCGCCTTGAGTGAGTCTGCTCCAAAAGACCTCTTTGAAAAGGCCCAGAGTAGAGGTGTCACTTTACAAACTATGACATGCCTGACCAAAGGCGGGGTATTTTCATTTGCTTCATATGCATGCAAAAGTGGGCCAATAATTCAGGAAGATTAAAGACTAAACAAATGCCTTAGTTCTATAGCTCTGGAGAATACTGCCTATACTAAAGACAGCCAGAAGAACAAACACATCTTTGTGGGAGAAGTGTAGCCAGAATGTGCCATGGAGGAGAGGACAGTGAGATAATCCACTTACTTTTTTTCAAAATGCTACCAGGAAGGACCAATCCCTGGACCAGGGCATCAAACCTGGTAAAGTAGGAAATAACTAGAAAGAGGAAAATCTTCAAGTCTCTGGGTTGACACAGTGACTGTAACAATGGGCTCAAGCCTAAGAATGATTGTAAGGGGAGCTTGGGGCCACGCAGTATTTCTTTCTGGTTTATCTGGTATCACTGTGAGGCAGAACCACTTCAGCAGTACTTCACACCAAAAGTAATGCCCTCTGCTGTGTATATGCTATCCAGATTCCCAGGAAGCACAACATGATCATAAGGAAAAGCTCTCAGATGACCAAAACTATACTTGACCTATACTTCTTCTCTCCTATACTTGACCTATACTTCTTCTCTCCCATAATGCTTCTTTTAAACTTTCTATCGGGAGGCAGTTAAAGGCAGACATCAAATGCAGCAGGAACAGGAGAAGGTTAAAGGGAGAGAGTGGGAGGGAGCAGGAGATTGAGGTAGCTGAAATAAAAGGGAATATCTCTGGATTTGCATATTTGGTGCTAACCTTACCTGTCAGCAGCCTCAAATTGGACATGCCATTTGTGTAACATAATGACTAGTTACCAGCCCACTCCAAACACTGAAAGGTTTCTCTCTGCCCTTTAGCATGGGTGCAAGCTTTCTTAATGAGACTCTCAGCCCTGTGGCACACCTTTCACTGCCAGACTGTCAATAATGCTCCGCTTCCCTCTGGATGACTCCGAAATAGACCACTGCCCACACGCAGCAGGCAAAGACTCTGATACCTGCCACTAGTAAGAGCAAAAGACAAAAACAAATTCACTACATCCAACTAATTCCAACTCACAAGAGGCACAACTTTTCTGGGTAGTCACCTTGCAGAGTTTGCTCCTGAAACTTACATACAGCGATGTTGCTGCCTGTTCTTTTTCACCTAAGAGGAGAAAACAAAACAGAACTAAAATTAGAATTAGAAGCTCCATCTGCAACCGACGTGGCACAGGCAAGACGGCCTGGCAACTTTTCCAAGCCTTGTTATGAAACAAGAGCCACCACGGGCCAAAACAAATCTGTCAAGTGCATAAACATCAGTAAGGTGACTGTAAAAGTCTTCAAAAAGCCATCTCCCCCAAATATCATGAAGCACTCAGCACTGCCCTGTCCCTACTTACATGTCACCCTGCTGAAGGGTCACAGTGAACGCTCTGTGCTTTCCTTCTAGTAAGAGCTATAGAGGAATCCAGAGACAGTTTTCCATGAGAATTTGCCTTTGGTGATTGAGAAGATGACACTCAATGGAGCAGTATTTCCCTTCCTCTCTCCTAAAACCACCACGACAGCATGAGGAAAACATGAAATGTGAAAAAACAAAACCAATCAAGTTATCTGCATTCAAGTTGCAGACCTGTGAATTTTGACGATGTATGCCCACGAGAAGTCATTTGCCTATCAGAGCTTTAGTATCCATGTCTACAAAATTAAATATATTGATGATAATACTTGCTTTATATCCCCCTTAAGACAACCAGTATAAATCACACAAAACTACACTATATGCTCAGCTGCTCCATAGCAAGTTGGTCCTTACACTTTGAAATGGAAATGTCTATTTTTCCTATTGGAAAATTCTAATGGAAAGGTCAGCAGTTCGATCCTACCAGCAGCTGCAGGGGGTGAGTGGCTCCTGTAAAGATGGCAGCTTGGGAACCCCTGAGAGAGTGCTGCTCTGTGATATCAGCTCACTATGGGTCAGAATCAACTCCGAGCCACACATTGCAAAATGTTTCAGAGAATGCAAAAACATTTGAAATTGTTCAGTGAAAAATTGTTGAGAGTCTGTTCTCAAAGGGATAGCCACCAATAACATTTTAAGACTTTTCCTTCTTGGTTTCCTCTGGCCCACACACCCATTTCTCAAACACAATATCCTACTATAGTAATTGTTTATAAAATGCAATTTTCATCTAACATAATATAAAAAGAGTAAGTTAATATTTTTACTGTGAATAAAGGGAAATCATCCATACGCAAATTTGAAGACAACCCAAATATAACCAGCATATGGCATTTCTCCATTGTGTCAAAGTGAATTATTCATAAGCATTTGTCAGAAATATCCAAGGTTACTGATCTATTCTGGAAAAACTCAGTACAGGTTGTGAGGCAGAGATTGCTACATGTTTAATGAAATCTGTTTCCCTTTCCCCCTAGGCACATGACAAAACTATTTTTGCTGGAACTAGCATTTAGTTAGGGGCCCTGGGACTGAGTTCTAGCCAATGGAACATGAGCAGAAGGGCGACAGGTCGATTCCGGGTAGCAGTGGTTAGTAAGAGTGTGCTTGCCTTGTCTCCATTTTCAACTGAATGGACACAGCTCTGAATTTTGGCCCTGGAATGACCATATGGTAGAATAATTACCAAGTACACATTGAACTTGACATGAATAAGCTTTCCATATGGTATTGAGTTCCTGAAGCTTACATTATAGCATTATAGAACTAATGTCCCTTAATTGGTGGTGCAGTGTGTAAAGTAATTGAATGCTAGCCAAAGCATCAGCAGTCTGAATCTCCTGACTATTAGCCAGGACAAAAGTAGGATAATCTGATTCAACAGAGTTTGGAAACCCTACAGAACGGTTTCCTTCTTACCTAGAGAATCACTTTCCATTGGCATTTACCCAAGCATAGTTGGTTTGGTTAAGCTTTTTTAATTTTTCCATTAATCATTTTATTGGGGGGGGGGTCACATGTTGCTATCAGTATTTCAAAAACATGTTCTTTCCACTTGAGCCCTTTGTAACAGCCCCTCATTTTCCTCCTCCCTGCGCCACCCAACTCTCTGGTGAATCCTTGACAAATTGTATATTATTATTGTTATTTTGTGACTTATACTGTCCTTTGTGTCCCTTCACCCATATTTCTATTATTCATCCTTCTGGGAGTGGGGTGTATATCCAACCATGTGAGGGTTTCTCCCCCATTCCCCCAGGTCCCATCATCCCCCTGCCCTCATGATATTGCTACTTCCACTACTGTTCCTAGGGATTTTATCTGCCCTGAATTTCATGTGTCAAGAGCTCTTATTTGTACCTGTGTGTGTACCCTGATCTAGCAAGATTTGTAAAGTAGAACTGGATGATAGTAGTTGGGGGTAGGAAACACTCAGGAATTAGCGGAATAATGTGTGTTTCATTGATGCTATAACTGTACCCAGGTTGAATCATCCCTTCTTTAAAAACTATCTGTGGAGGAATGCCCAATTGTCTACAGATGGGCTTTGTGTCCCCATTCCAACCCTCCTTTTTCACATTGATAGAATTGTTTATTTTGGATCTTTGACACCTGATACCTGATCCCATTGACACTTCATGATCACACAGGCTAGCATGATTCTTCCATGTGAGCTTTGTTGCTTCCCTGCTACGTGGTTACTTGTCTAACTCCAAACCTTTAAGACCCCAGATGCTATATCTTTTGATAACCAGGCGCCATCAGCTTTCTTCATCACTTTTGCTTATGTACCTACATTGTCTTCAGCAATCATGACACTGAACAAAACAGTGTCAGGTTATTAAAACAAAGTGTTCTTGTTTTCAGTGAGGTCTTCAGTAAAGACTTCTATCTTATTACACAGCATGTAAATATATGTATATTGGTCTCTACCCATTTCATTATAAATGAATGTATTTACATATATACATACCTATAGCCATAATTCTACAAATAGCTTTTCCCTCCTAGTTAATTCCTTTATTTCCTCTCACCTTGCTCCTGTCCCTCTGTCATGCTCGTCCTCCACTTGACTCTTTGTAATTCCTTATGGATACTTTGCACTTGATTGAAACTCACCAGGCATTATAAGCCTGCTTCACCATCAGTTTTATATCTCTTGTTCCTTTATCCCTGAGTTTGCTGGCTCCTCACCCCCTTATCAACCATCTCCCCCCAGGACCACCATTTCCATTGTTTTCTCCTCAGGAATTTTGTTTGTTCTGCCTGTCTTATATATATAGACATAAGGAGAAAGACAAAAAACAAGAGCAAAAACAAAACAAAACAGAAAAACACCGATAGATAGCTTCAGGTCATTCTCCTGACCCATATGATTGTTTTCCAATTTGGTCTATGGAGGTGCTAAGCCAAGTCCCCCCAAGTCAGAAGTCTATTTTCAGGATCCTTGGGAACTTGGTTTCTTTGCTCCCTGTGGCAGTCATGTGCAAATGTTAATTTTATGATTGAAATGTAGGGGTGGAGTCTAACCTGTTAATCTGGAGATAGCCATTGAGTAGCCAATGAGGCCTCTATGTGGACATGGCTTTCTCCTAAGACTTCTGGGAAATCTCGTGATATTTCCCTCGTGAAGATGAGAAGAGATCTTCCCCAGTTGTTGCGAATTCATGAGAGAGACAATGAATCACAGACAAGACAAGATGGCAGCATCCGAGGAGCTGGAGAAGCCGGCGGAGAGATCACATGGCTTTGCCCTGATGGAGCCAGACCTCTGAAGGTGGAGCGGCATGCTGTTGATGGACCCTGAGCCCTGGAAGCAAGGAGCCATGGGGAGACCCCTGCCAGCGCCAGGATTCTGCACCCATTGACCTGTGACTTCGTGAGTCAGAAGGAGACTTTGTAGACTGATTTCGGGCAATAGGTTAATATCGGACTTATGACTTTGTACTGGACTGGATTGGGATGCCTTCTTAGCGTCACATTCCGTTTGTATATAAACACTTTCCTTACATCTATATGTGTGTCTTTGAAATTTGTTTCTCTAGTCTACCCGGACTGACACATTATGGTACCTCAGGAGTGGGGTACTAGAGGAACAAATCAGATGATGGAAAGTAGAAGCTTGTTTGACTTGTGCCTCATGGTATTGTTACTTCTTTGGCTAGACAGAAGTCAGATAAGTCTTTGGAGTTTCCTGAGTTATTTTCTGGAAACAATATGGGAAGTTAAAGTTCTGATTATTTTGTTTGGATGCTGTCTTTGGTTGTTCCTATATAAAATGGATACTGTTCATGTATACCTTGATCTCAAGGGTGGGGGCTGCCATTTGAGTGTCTCGGAGCTGGTTCTGTTCAAGGACAATGGTTTAGAAGGTCAGAATGCCTGACCAAAAGCAGGGATCTGTTTTGATGCCTTCAGAGACCTAATTCAATGTTTTTATGTAAACAGTAGTTTAGATAAGGATATAGATAAGCTTAATAAGTACTCACCTTGACTGTTTTAAGAATTAAGTTTGATTTCTGACTATGCTGCTTATACTGATTTCTTATGCCTATTATTGTAAATATAAGGATGTATAGAAATGTTTATTGGGAAGTATGTAAAAGAGTTTGCAAATCTAGTTACCTCAAGCCAAGCATTGACCTCTAGAGGGTTTAGGACTTAGCGTCAAAGACATCTCTAAAGTGATTAACTCCACCTTGAGCTTAAATGGGTTTAGGTCACACCTGGAAAGACTTCTCTGAAGAAAGTAGTCCCACCCAGTATTTCGGAGTACTCAGGATAATTATAGTCTGAGAGGTCAGACTGACTGATGAAGAAGGATAGAGTCTATTTCCTTGGAAAATCCTGACTAGTAATTGTCTTGAAAAGTGAAGGAATCTGGAACTATGAAGATAACTCTTCTCTGGGTCTGAATGTTAAAGGAAATTTGTGGCAGGCTGAAATGCTTGTTAGGTGACCACCCAGACTTACTGCTTGTCGGTGAAAGCAGGAAAAATGTGGCAATAAAGAGACAGGTTGATTTTGGCCACTGACACCCGGGGACTTGGTTCACAGGAAATAGAGGAGACGAGAGTGGGTTGACTGGTCTGAAGTTCATGACCTAGCATGAGAGAGCTAGGCACGTTGAGAATTTGTTGGGAACTTGATCTAAAGGAAGGCAACCAATGGCTACTGCGGTGAGGCTAAGTGGAAAAGCCCACATTGAGTTGACCAGATCCTGACCAGAGGAAGAGAAGCGATTTAAGTCTGTGACCTGGTGCATATCATTGCTGACTTTATGGATGGCCTGTCCTGATTTGACTTTGCTAATGGACGCACACTTCACGAGTTTCCAACTGGAATAAAGATTCTTCACGTTGAAAGACACGATTGTTTCCTTAGAGCACTGGGTTGGTGTAAGTGGGCAATATAGAAATTAGATACCCAAAATGGGGGAATGAAGGCATGAAGTGGTTTGGCGTGCAAACTCTTAAAGGTGGTGGAATACATATTCATGGGATTTTAGGATCAAGGTGTAGACATTTTGTAACTACAATTGTAAGGCACAGGTTACCTTTTGT
Source organism: Nesogale talazaci (assembly GCA_004026705.1). Taxonomy (NCBI): domain Eukaryota; kingdom Metazoa; phylum Chordata; class Mammalia; order Afrosoricida; family Tenrecidae; genus Nesogale; species Nesogale talazaci. The sequence goes on along the minus strand of PVJH01005334.1, from coordinate 87,456 downwards.
TCACTTATAGACTTTTATTTTTAAATGATGGTGACACATGTTGAATTATATGCATTTTAGTTTTATCTTGTTAGGTACAGGTATGATTATATTGTTTACTTGAAGGTTACATCTGGTTACAGAGTTATGTGGATGTATAAAATGAACAAGGGGTAGTCTGTGGCAGTCATGTGCTTATGTTAATTTTGTGATTGAAATGTAGGGGTGGAGCCTAGCCTGTTAATCTGGAGATAGCCATTGAGTAGCCCATGAGGCCCCTATGTGGGCATGGCTTTCTCCTGAGACTTCTGGGAAGTCTCGCAATATTTCCCTCGTGAAGATGAGAAGCTATCTTCTGCAGTTGTTGGAAGTTAGTCTCAGAGGTGATGAGTCATGGAAAAGACAAGTTGGAAGCGTCCAAGAAGCTGGAGAAGCCGGCGGAGAGACCACATGGCTTTGCCCTGATGGAGCCAGACCTCTGAAGGTGGAGCGGCATGCTGTTGATGGATCCTGAGCCCTGGAAGCAAGGAGCCATGGGGAGACCCCTGCCAGCGCCAGGATTCTGCACCCACTGACCTGTGACTTCGTGAGTCAGAAGGAGACTTTATAGACTGATTTCGGGCAATAGGTTAATATCGGACTTATGACTTTGTACTGGACTGGATTGGGATGCCTTCTTAGTGTCACATTCCCTTTGTATATAAACCCTTTCCTTATATCTATATGTGTGTCTTTGAAATTTGTTTCTCTAGTCTACCTGGACTGACACACTCTCCTTGCTGCTCTGTTGCACTCCCTTTGTGCTTTGCTGCTTGTGCACGACACAGACTGGGCACAGTTTCTGCATAGTGTCTCCAGCGCTGTCCGTCGTAGAGCTATGGGTTAGTGAGGGAGCGTTTTGTCTTGTGGTGGGGTCCAGTTAATATTACTTACCCTAACTGATGTAACTTAGAACAAACCCAACCACTAACTGTCAATTGAAACTTGGAGAAAATCCAGCACTGTCTTTGGATGTAGATAGTACTGAAGATTGCTGAGCATGTCATTTCTGAAGTGCAAGGAAAGAATCACTCTTCTTACTGACTTCATACAAACAAATCTTTTGTACTCCTGTTTTAAAACTCCATACATTGTTGATATTGAATCAATGTTTTATTTCTGTATATAAATTTAAGGCCTACAATGCAAATGCCCCTGAGAGGGACCAAGTATTCAGTTTACTCTGTGTGAACAATGGGAGTTATCTCGACAACTAAAATGGATAAAAAGGTTATTGAAATAGCAGAGACCTCTACATCTGAAAGATGCTAAGAAAACAATAGAAAAGCAGAAAGAAAGGGGACCCAAAAGGCTCAACTTTCCATTCTGTCACTTTTTATAAGATTGTTCTTGTAAAGCTGGAACACTGAAGACAAAATACCTAGCTAAAATGTAATAAGGATCATGAATACAGGAAACACATTTGTTTTAGAAACTATGAAGTGTATGAGATTTTTATGCTACCTGTAACCTAACATATTCTACAGTATTTGATGGATGCTGGCAAAGAGCATGAAACTCTTAAACTAGACACCAAGAATGCTACCTGTTGTCTCCAAAAATGGCATGGACTTCCTGTTTTCATTGTCTCACCTCTCACGCGAAACTTCATGGTGGAAATATGAAGGTATATCACATGGGTTTGGTGAACATAGGGTCAATGTTACATTTTCCAGGATTGTGATCTTAGGAAACTCCAATATTTTATATTGAGCTATAAACAAATGAAACAAATATTTATACCAGATAGCGACACTGCCTTTCTTGACTTGAACATAAGCAAGAGAGGGACACTATTGCTATACAACATTCTTGAAAGGATAATGGACAACTAAGATAATCAAAGCTTCAGATCCTATGATTTGTCAAAGCATTCTTCCTATTCAATCATGCCCCCACTCCTATTACAATAGACTCCACCTCCTTACAATTATCATTCTGAATAAAACCTCTCCTTATTGAGTGTACATTGTTTTGTTTATAAAGAATGTGCGTTTTTTCACTGTATACAAAATCCCTTTAGTGAGAATTTCTATAGAACTCTCGTTAGTAGGACCAAGTCCTTGACTTTGAGCAAATCATTTAAACTCTCAAACTTCCATTCCAATTTTTGAAAAATGGAGTTAATAATTAGATTTGTGGGTAATATTAAATGAAGTTGCTCACTTAAAATCTCATTAAGATAGAACTTGACAGATAATAAATGCTCCATGAATGTTAGCTATTATATCCAGAAATGAAGTCATTGTTATGGTCAAGGAAGGTGCTGTGCCTCTCTGTGTGGGCAACACAATTGGTGACCCCAGCACAGTATCCCTCACCATATAAGTACCAAGACTTATAACCTCTTTCCCTCAGGCTTCTGGGTCAATGACTATGCTGTAAGAGTCCAGGGTGGGTCAACTGTGACTGATCAGAGGGCTTCTCTAACATGTGACTTTGCCCCAAGGTCTCAGTTTTAATGTCAAGGCTTGCTCTGATCCTCTTTCTATCCCATTCTCACACCTACATTACCTCTCATGGTTGGTAGGCCAAGTCTTTCCTCTCTATACCTGATTTTCCCTTTGTCCTGTGCTGACAAGTCTCCAATAAATAACAGGTGCATCTGATATCACCTTGATGTCTGCTGCTTGGAGTGTAAAAACAACAACAACAACACAAACCAAACAGTTGGCCCTCCTAACCCACACAGGGGGACAGGGGGACTGTTTGACCCCCTCAACAGAGGGCTAGAAGTATTCTGAGTGGTCCAGCATAGGTAAAGATAGGTAAAGGTAAAGCATAGGTAAAGGTCCAGCATAGGTAAAGGTCCATGGCAAAGAGGTAATTAATTGTTAAAAATGTCTTTGTTGGTGACTGAAAATTACAAATGCCCACTCAAAGGTAAAGAGTTGGGAAATTGAACAGTACCAAAGAGTAACAGCTACAAGGATAACAAAGCCAATGAGCTATCGTTCAGTTGTATCAAAACCACAGAGGATGATAATGAGAAACTGAGGGGAATTATCACAGAATTGAAGGCAGGTGTGAGAACCAGAGGGCCTCTCTGGAAGCTTACAAAGAAGTTCTTCTATTGTGAAAGGGCCTATTTCCCAGGGGAGCCTTCTCTCTTGATGTTGAGAGGAAGTGCCAGAGAAGTGGAAATACTCAGCCTGAGATAAGACCCTGAAACCCAGGATAGAACTTTCTGGGTCTATGCTCCTGAAAAAGCTGGCTCAGTGGTCCTTAAACCAACTCATTGAGATCCCATAAGACAGAGTAGAACTGCCTCTATTAGATCCTAAGACTATCACCTCCAGAATGTACACATGTCAGTCTTTCTCTTCTAGGATCAAGCATGGTAGGGATACACGACCTCATACTGAAAGATCTTGCAGAGCCCATTCCATGACAAGGTGTATGAACTATGTTCCCACCTCCTTTCTTGGATGCCAAGAAAATAACTAGTGTTAAAATCCGAGTAAACCATACAGGAATATGTTCAGCTTGATAAAGCCCTATGTTTCTCTTGAGAGCTGCTCCCACCTCTTTTCTTGGATGCCGAGAGAATAACCAGTGTTAAAATCCAGAGTAAACCAGATAGGAATATTATCATCTCAATAAAGCAAGAGGCAGCTTGGGCAGTGAGTGAACTGCAGAAATGAACTTAAAAACCAAAGCAGTGCTTCTGGTATCATCTTGAAAATCCTTGATCAAGGGGGCTTGTGAGAGGGCAGCCTGTATCATGGAAGATTCTCCTCTGGAGCAGGGCTTCAGAGCAAGGAGAGCTGTCACAGAGTTTGGTTCATTAATCTCCACAGTGATGATGGGTGCTGAGGTCATATAGACCTCATGGTTGTGCTTAACCACCAGAAGTCAGGAACCTGCAACGTCTGATAACTGGGAAAAATCAGAGGAGCAATGGATGGGGACTGACTCATACAGAGGTGTGGGAATGCTTAATAGAGCATAGCACTCCCTGAAGACAATAAACATAGACAGTCAGCAAAGATGCTGCTTAACATCTTTACCAGAAAAAAAGACAAAAATTAAGAAGCAAGAGGCTAAGGGTGGTTTCTCCCAAGAAAATATCATAATCCCTGTCAATCCCCACACAAGCCAGAATCCATTAGTGCAGAGGTAGCCCCATCCCAACATGGAATACATCTGAAAATTTGAGGTAAATTTATGCGTCTATAATTCGTTTATTTTTGTTTATTTGTTTGTTTGTTTTGATGACCATACTGAAGAAATCGAAAAACTCAGACATTTTGCAAAGAGCCTTAATTGACATTACTACAATGTAAAGGATCATGGACAATAGGTACTGATTTCAAAATAAGAAGAGGTGATTCAGTAATAAAAAAAAATTATGAAATTCTTACATCGGCCAAACTAGTATTGACTGCCTCTGAAACTCCACAATGGCCTCAGCAAAGTCAGTTTATACTGGAGAAGGAAATTCGCCTCGAGCAGAGTAACTGCGCTCTTGACATCAAACTGACGACATCAGTACCTTTCCTGTCCTGGATAGTCCAAAAGTTTATCCTCATGGAGAAACATACATTTCAGGTAAGTAAGTGTCTTCCCTCTATTCAGTGGGCTCTGGGTGGAGCATATGGTTCACTCTGTACTACTAACCTCAAATTGACAATTGATTCCTTAAATTACAGCAAGAAAAACCTACAGATCTCAGTTCTACTGTGCAGGACATAAGGATCCCAGGTAATTGTGTTCAGTGCTGTCAATTTGATTTCAATTCAAAACAACCTTATATGCAACAGAATCATACACTGCCTAGTCTCCTGCCATTCTCACAATAGAGCCTAGATTTAAGAACTTTTTAAAAAGCTGTTGGCTCGAATCATCACATCTAGGGCCTTCCTCTTTATCACTGCCTTTCTACTTGACCAGGCCTAAGGTCCATTACCAGGGACTAGTCTCTCCTGACAACATGTCCATAGTACCTGAGAGACAGTCTCACTATCCTTGCTTCCAAAGATTTGTTTGTTATGTTGGCAGTCTGTGGAATGTTCAATATCCTTTGCCAACATGTAATTCAGAGACAATGACTTCTCCAGTCTTCCTTATTCAATGTCTAACTTCCACATCCACATGAAAAAATCTGACAATCCATAAGTTTTTAAAATTATTTTTTATCTGTAAGGTTTTATTAGCTGCTTGCTTCGAAGTGGACATTCGATTCCTTCTTTGAAGTCATTTCTTATTCTGGAAGGTTCTTCTGAAATCTGTTCACTTTGGGTGATCCTGCTAGCATTTTAATACCAGTGACAAAGATTCTAGTGTCAAAGTAACACACGAACTGGTGAGAGATCATCATAAGTTGAAATCAACTCAATCGCTTTGTTTTCTCTGTATGTAGAGCCTTCACCATTATCTGGAGTTTATGGAAGTCTGGATCTATGGGTGCAAATAGCTTGGCATACATCCAAAACACCTATTTGTTGCAAGGAATTGAGAATGTGAGCCAGTAACCCTTAGCCCACACCTTTTTTGCATATGATATCATTCCAAACAAGCCATGTGTTTAGAATATTGAAATATTTTCTAAAGGCACAAATGAAGTCTCAGCTGAACACTATGAACCAATGGGTTGTTATCCTTCATCATGCTATATAGTCATTTGATTAAGAAACGCTATATGAAATGATGATGCAATCCCAATCCTGCTGTCATCCTGTCATCTCTGACTAACAGTGACCCTTTCCTGGGTCCCTGAGTCTGTAAGTCTTTGGGGAAACAGGAAGCCTCATCTTTCTTTCATCAAGTATTGTTGAGTTTGAACTACTGATGCTAATAAGAAAGGATATATTAATGGTGGAATATGAACTGACCCCACTTACTCTCTTCCCATGACTTAATGAAGAATATTGTGTTTCTCATCCTGAAAATTTGGTGCTGTTAGGGTGGAGGTACTGGTCCCCTGTTTCTACAGTGGCAGGGAAGACACTGATGACCTAATCCTTCATTATATGGGAATGCACAGCTGTCACTGATGAATTCACTTGGCCCGGCCCTAAGAGACAAGTAGAAATGATACAGCCATTTTGGGTTTTGGCGATTGCCTTAAATGTAAATAGATTATGCCATCCACTCAAAAGCAAAGATTGTTAAAATAGATTTTAGAAAGTAGGATGAATCCAGCTAATGACTACAAGAAGCATAATTTAGACTCATAGAAACAAGTATGATGAAAATGAAAAAGTGGATGAAAATACTCCATGAAATGAAAATCAAGTGAATATTGAAGTGACTGTATTAATTTCACCAAGGAAATTTTAGTCATAAGTTGTTGCAAAAGAAAAAAATGAGAAGTTATATAATGATAAAAGAATCAACTCATAATAAGTAAACAATTATAATACATAAGACATACATGATGCAGTGAAGGTAATGCTTAGAAAAACACTTTATCCCTGCTAACACCTACATGATTCAGGAAGAACTCTCAAAGCCCTAATGTTATATGTTGAAGGACTAGAAATGAAGAGCAAAGAGAAAAGTAACCAGAGGAAGGAAGTAGCAAAGAGCTTAGCAAACCTATATAAAATGGAAAACAGGAAAAAAACAGGGAGAGTTCAGCGGGGGTGGTGGGGGAGGGTGGACCCACAAAAAAAAAAGAAGCTGATTTTCAAAAATATCCATTAAAGTGGTAAAGCTTGAGCTATAATTACAAAGAAAAAGAAAATGCAATTATCCCTGGTATACAGTCTCTATAGGTTTTAAAGCAGGTGCTCAAACAGTCTCAGAATAATCAATTCATTCTTTCATTCATGTCACTAATCACTTGTTGGAGGTCTTCTGAGTGCAGGTTCAGCTTCCAACTCATTGCCTGAGTTAAAATCCCTTCTTGAGGCACTTGGGATTATACAAGGTTGTTTTGCCCTTATCCAGATTTCAAGCTAGTTCAGTCTTTGCTTTCTTTTTAAGACTCACAGGTGGTTGCACTTTAAATTGGACAACCCAATAGATATTCCTTACATCTTCATAATCAACTGTAGAAAAAGTAACATGGTTCACTTAGTCTTTCAAACACCACAGATGTTTCACTGACAGATCTCCCTGAGACTTTGAAGTTAGCCTTTAATGGAGAGGGGCAGATGGAAGAGGAGTGAATGAGGAAGCAATGGAATAAACTTATATTGTAGAAACCCGGAGTAGCTAAATTACTTAGATGGAGTTGTAAATAACAGGGGGAGGGGAGACTTTCTCACTGCTCCAAAATAAGCACTCCTTACCCAATGACCGAGATGCTATATTTTACTTGTAGGGTCTTTAGGTCCTGACAAAATTCAATATCTCCAGAGAAAGTATTTAAGTTGGTGCCTGACATTCACTCCTTAGGGTGAAATTTATTCTTGAAGATCCAAAGGTAGTTTGGGGAAAAAGTAAACTCAGAGCGTGTTCTCCTGAGAGCAGGTTGTTCCACAAGTGGTGGGAAACAGAGTATGAAGCCTGAGTCAGCCATCACAAGGGTGCTCATAATGAGGCCTTGCTTTCCTTAAGAGTTGAATTTGAACATTGTCAAGCAGACCATTTTCTAGACAAGTTGCTTTGAGTTTTATTTATTTTTAAAACAGTCACCATGAAGTTGATTCCAACTCACGGTGATCCCATGTGCTGCCAATGAGAACTGTGCGCCATGAAGTTCTACGGCTGTGACCTTTCGGAAGCAGATCACTGGACCTCTCTTTCAAGGTGCCTCTGGGCAGGCATAACTGCCAACTCTTAGTAGCTGAAGGTTAAACAGTTTGTGCCCCCTACAAACTTCAATGCTCTATTAAGGCCCTTGGGTAGCCCGTGGATGCCAAGAGCGTTTGCTCCATACCATAACCACAGCAGCAGCATCTGGAAGCTTGTTATCGTGAGAATTGCTCACCCCACTTAAAACCTATGGAGTCAGAACCTGAATTCCAGCATGGTCTTCAAGACCTCTGTGGAAATCTTTAAGTTTGCAAAATATTTATATAAGTATATATCAATGAACAGTGTGAAACATGGGCTTATCTGTCTGACACTGAAATTTACTGGTCGTCAAGTTGCTTAACATCCTGGGACTTTCATCTCTGTGTATTTTGGATGAAAATGATATTTGACTAACCCCTCTTTAGTCCAGTCTTTACATGTTCTTCGCTGATTTCCATGCTTCTGCTGTGTAATCTTAAAAAAAATCCTTTATCTTTTTTTTGCAATCGCTTTCTTTAATCTTCTATATTTTTAGTGTCTGTCCATTGAACTGCTAAATACTAGGTCAGCAACTCAAACACACAAGTGACGTCACTGGGGAAAGAGGAGGCTCAGTGCTCCTGTAAATACTTAGTCTTTAAAACCCACAGAGGCGGTGCTACACTGGACTAGAGGGTTGCTGGGAGTGGAATGGACTCACTGGCAGGGAGAGTTCTGAGGTTCTTATAGAAAGGAGGCCCAGAGATGCACCAGTTTAACATGGGGAAGTCAATGGAAAGACAGATATTGAAAACTTAGTAAGAAACATACATGCTCATATATGTATGTATATATGTGTGTGTGTGTGTGTATATATATATATATATATATATATATCTCCAAGCACCCCATACTTAGGTCTATCACTTTCAATAAAATTGGGAAAAGAGTAAAGTGAATATGAATATGATTTCACTTTTTAAATGTCTTCCGTCACATATCAGGACCTATGCCAAATTCGATGCCAAAGTCTAAATCAAATAATACCCCATTTATGTATGGCTGATTAATAAAAAAGGAGGGTTCTTCCACTGTATTTTTTGCTATGCTATAATATGCTTTTCTTTGAAAAGCTAAAACAGGACTGATTGAGGATATACAAGAATAATCTTCCTTAACTTAAGAAAAAATATGCCTCAGTTTCCCAAAGTACAGTCTTGTTCTAATTCTCTGTGGATTCTTACAACCCTAAAATCCTGACCACTTTTTTAATCTTTTAATTTGAGCAGGCATCAAACCATAACATTTGTTATTAAATATTAAAAGGCTGGTAAGCATGATTTAATTTGTCCTCAAGATATGCCATAGGCACAGCTATCTGAAGAACAGATTTCATTCAAAAGGACACTCAAATTCTCATTTCACTGCAACAAAAACTAGTCTCAAAAATTCAAGGACTATCTGGACGAATGCTTTTAAGCAAACTTCTTAAATTTTTAATCCCCAGCCTCCTCTCAACTCCATTATTTATCTCATTGCCAATGTCTAACATCTCTATCAATTTCCTGAAGATAAATTTGTATGACGTTTAGACCCCCAAATTAAACTCTGTGATTTCAAGGTTGATTTCTAATGAGGCTTGATAGCAAATTCAGATGTCTAATGAAAATTTACATGTGTTTGGAATGAAATCACTTAGCATTCCCTAGACAGAGAAAACTTTTCTGCAAATATTACTTCCCCTGTAAATACTATTATGAGGCTCTGACTCTAAACCTTATTGGAGCTGAAAATCTAAATGACAATCATTGTTTCATACTTACTCAAAAATAGACTAATAGTACCTAAACAAATATAAATGCCCTTCACCTTAGAATACAGAAACATATCATTGTTCCAGACATTAAAGATGAGATTAATGGTTGTAATAACTATATTTTGTATACAAATGTCAATGACTAATGCATCATTATTTCCTTCTTGGACATTTGTGAATCAACTAAAATATCCTTTACTTACTAGGTCTGTAGGTATTAGGGGTTAAACTTAATAATTAAAAACAAACAGCTTTCAATAAAGAAACGACAGCTATCTTTCATTGACCATTCATTATCCACTGAACACATCCTGCAGACTTTCTTTGTAGTAACACAGTTGCTCTTGACAACTGATTATGGGACAATTTGATTCAAGAGATAGCTGTGGGAACAGAACATGGAAACACTATACAGTTTAAATCAAGAAAAGTACCTTTAGCACTGTATCCTTTACCCAGAATTATCCAATATGTATTTTAAGCAAATAATCAGAGAATCTTGGCAGTATGAAGAAGAATGAACGCTTTGTTTGGAAGGATTATTAACAAACTTTGACCTGCTTCTCACACAATCTTGTTTGCTAAATGTGAGAACTTGAAGTAATTTTTGAAAAGATCAAGCAATGTTGATTTCAATGTTTGTCAAAATATCAAAACGAGAATCCTCACAACTGAACTAAAAGGTACTATCCTGATGAAGACCAAAGTTGCCAAGGATTTTGTCTTGCTTGGCTCTACAGTCATGCTCATGGAAGCAGCTTGTTGAGAGATCAAATGAATATTGCATTGGGCAAATCCACTGCACAAGACCTCTTTAAAGTGTTTTAAAGCAAGGATGTTACTTTGAGAACTAAGGTGCACCTGACCCAATCCAGGCTATTTTCAATCATGTGAAATGCATGTTAATGTGGAACATTGAATGAGAAGGATTAATCTATGTGAATCATGATGTTGGTGAAAGATGTTGAAAATAGTGCCAAAGTAACACAGTAACATAGTAACATAGATATTTCTTGCAAGAAGTAAGTTCAGAAAACTCTGTAGAAGGATACTCAGAAGGGACAATTCATCCAAGATGCACTGTAGTTCTGATGAAACACACATCATTCCTCTAGTACTTTAATGTGTCCTCCTTGCCCCTGCCCACCCCCACCCACCCCCTGTCCCTATCATGACCCGGTTCAAGCTGACAAATCTTGCTAGACCAGCATATGTACATTGGTATAGATAAGAGCTTTCCACATGGAATCCAGGATAAAGAAGCACCTCAGAAAAAGTACTAGGAGTAACAGGGAGGGGAGAGGGGTGCGGGCAAACCAATAGCAATGAGGGATGTATGACCACCACCACCCCCCCCCAAGTGGGGTGAATAACAGAACTGTAGTTGAAGAGATATATTGAATAGTGTAAGATATGAAAATAATAACAATGCATAATTTATTATGAGTTCATGAGGGTGGTAGTGTGGGGAGAAGGGGCTAAAGAGGAGCTGTTATCAAGGGGCTTAACTAAAAAGAAAAGGTTTTGAAAATGATGATGGCAGCATCGTACAAGTTCACTTGATCTAATTGATTTATGGATTGTTAAAATATCTGTGAGATCCTAATTTAAAAAATAAATAAATTGATAGGAGATATAGCTTATGTAGGCACAATGCAAAGTCACAAAAAAAGGGAAAAGAAACTCGAAAACCCCTTAGAAGTAAGGATAGTGAGATTTGTTCTCATGTACAATGGACATGTTATCAGGAGAGACCAGTCCCTGACAAAGCGCATCATGTGTACTAAAGCAGAGAAAAAGAGGACGACTCTTGCCAAGACAGATTGATGCCGTGGCTCCAACCATGGAGTCAAACTGAACAACACGTTTGAGAGTGGTGGAGGATGAGGCAGTGTTCCATCCTATTGAACATTGAGTTGTCTGTTAGAACAGGCTGGACAACACCTAGCAGCACCAACATGCAACAGTTATACTTGGTTTTCTGTAGTCTTCATTTCATGAAAAGAGGGATTCCAGTAGTACAGTGAGATAAGCACAAGTGTTAATTGGACTGTTAAGCATAAGGTTGAGAGTTCAAATCCAGCTGCTCCAAGGGAGAAAGTGAAGTCTATCTGTTCCCATAGTGATTTACAGGCTAAGAAACAGGTAGAGGGCTCTTATGAGTAGGTATCAACTTACTGGCCTTGGGGCAAAGTAGGTAGGGAGTTCCATGTTGGAAATCTTGCCTGGCACACAGAAGGTGTGAGCTCTAAAGCAGGGCAATACAGCCATCTTAGAGTAGCCACTAGAAAGCCATTAGCGGCATCACCGTGAAGCAGTTTCTGTTATCAGCATCTTAGATAAAACTGAGTTAGAGAAAGGCAGAATCACTTCTATTCGCTCACGCAGCTGGTAACCTTTAAAGTTTATACTCTTGTCCTCTCAGACCTCAAATGACATACATTTTTATTACTTATTTACCATCTTATTTCCCAATATTTTATGATCACATTACAGTCTTTCACCATGCTGGCCCACCATTGCCCAGAGAGTGCAGAAGCCCAACATTCCAGAGGGATGGCTGGTGAGTGTTCCATTGGTCATCTGAGGGTGCTTGGTTTGAATGCACCCAACAGCAACACAGAAGAAAAAGCTGGCAGTCTGCTTCCATCAAGATGACAGCCAGGAAAACTCCCTACAGCCAGTGGGGGGCTGTCACATGTGGGCCTGTCATAACCTCATAAACATAATGGCAAAGGATTTGTTTGTTTCCTAATTTTCCTGTGGAAATCAGAGATCCAGAATATTAAAAGTTGATAATAAAATTTAAAACCAAATCACTGTAAAAGTTGCTAAATCCATTCATGCAAGTGAACAATTCCCACAACGTTGGTCTCTTATTATTTCAGTTCTTTGTTTTCTGGTGAATGGAATTATCTACCAGATAGATGCTAAAGCCCATCTATCTGCCAATGGCTCTGTGTTAGTTTGGGTACACTAGAGAAACAAATTCATAGACATGTATATGAGTATAAGGGTAAAGTTTATATACAAGAGGAATGGAACATTGAAAAACATCCCAACCCAGTCCAGTTCAAAGTCATAAGTCTGTAATTAGCCCATATGCCCAATACCAGTCTATAAAGTCTCCTTCTGACTCATAAACTCACAGGTCAGTGGGTGCAAAACCCAGGAGCTGGCAAGGGTCTCCCAATGGCTCCTCGCTTCTAGGGCTCAGGGTCCATCAACAACATCCTGTGGTGGCAGACGCAACTCAGCACTGGCAGGGATCTCCATGTGGCTTCACCAGCTTCAGAGGTCTGATTCCATCAGGGTAAGACCCTGTGACTTCTCCTCTGGCTCCTCCAGCTCCTCAGACGCTACTATCTTGTCTTGTCCATAGTTCGTTGTCTTGGAGACTCGCTCCCAACAACTGGGAAAATGGCCTTTCATCTCCATGAGGGAAATATCACAAGACTTCCCAGAATTCTCAGGAGAAAGCCATGCCCATACAGAGGTCTCATTGTCTATCTCCAGATTGACAGACTAGACTCCATGCCTATACTCCCAGTGCTGAAATTGACACAGATCAGTGACTGCCACTTTTGTGTAGATTAAATTCTTACTTACACGGACAATGGAGGTTGGGCATAGGGCAAAAGTTTCAGTCATATCCATTGACCGCAGGAGAACCACATTAACTGAATTCATTAAGTAAGTACTCAAAGGGTGTCAGAGTCTGCATTTTCATAATAAGGGGTGCTGCTATTATTAGACATTTTCCAATCTATTTCAACTCAAAGAGGCCCTTCGTAGAACAGAAGAAGACAACCCCCTCCTTACCACTGGTATGTTTGAGCTCATTATTACAGCTCCATGCCGAGGCGGCCCTCTAATAAAGGACAAAGGAAGGACAGAATGGCCCACCTGTCCTCAACTACACTACAAAAAAAACTGGCCCAGTTGCACAACAACTGGTTTTTCTCTTATTAATTTTGAAACACAGACTATTTCCAGTGGTACCCTATCTGGGTTACAGGTGCCCTGAGATCAAGATGCACAAAATAAATCTGAACTGGCAGGGTGGGGGTGGGGGCACCGGGAAGAGGAACTGGTAAATAAACCCGGGTCAGGCTTCTGTGAGCACAGCTCAGTGCAGGCCCCAACTAGGGGTGTCATGGGGGCTTCCTTTGACTCCCATTTCACATGCCATTTTCCTTGTCCTAGAGCAAGCTGCAAGACAGACCCAAACATACAGACATATACAGACATTTCACAAAGTACAGCTTGCTGGTGCTGGCAATTTTATGGAAATTCAAGTTTAAATGTATACTATTGCTCTAGATTTCATTTCACTTGTTATATGTATTAACAACCAGTATTTTTCCCCAAGTCACATCTAAATGACCTTATGTTCCCTCTTGATATCCCAAACATATGTAAAAATATATTACCACTCTCTCTTTTCAAGACAGGGGCAATTTTTGAAGCAGGGCTCTCATCTACAGCAAAAAACATAAAACCATAAAACACAGCAAGTGTGATCATATAACTCCTCTGCATGAAAGCCTAATGGCTTCATAGTGCTCTTAGAATAAAGATCAAGATACACAAAATGGATCGAGGCCCTGTGTGTCTGGTTCACACTTCCTCTCCAATTTCATCTTATCTCCCTTCTCTTCTCCTTCGCTGCACTCTAGCTACCCCAAATCCATTTTCTTAAAAGCATCTCACTTCAGACAAAGAGGCTTTGTGTTTGCAGGCCTTGTGTTCTGAAATAAGAACACTTTACCCCCACCCTGGAACCTTCACTTAATTAGCTTTCTCCAGCCTTCAACTTTCATCTCAAGCCTCACAGGAGAAAGTCTTCCTTGTAGTCTTGGTCTCTGATCAGAGCCAAGATTCACCCCATTCTAGTTGCCATTGCATTCCCAGCACTCGGCACACTTGGCCTTCCATGTTGTTAGCTGCCATTGACTCAACCTCTGGCTCTTGTTGGTATGTACACAGTGAAAGGAAGTGTGACTTGGTACTCTACTAGGCCCATGATTGGGTAAAGATCAAACCATTGAAATCTACAGAGTTTTCATTAGTGGCTTTTTGGAAATCGATTTCCAGACCTTTTTTCCTAGCCTGTCTTAGTTTGTAAGCTCCACTGAAGTCTGATCACTATCACAGCAACATATGTCCTACACTGACAAAGTGACAGGGACTGGACCTAAGGTTCATAGGTTGGGAACCAAACCCACATCTCTAGCATGGAAGCAGAGGGAGGATTCTTCCTCTGGGTCACCAAATTCTCATGCTTACCACTTAATTAAAAAAAAAGATCTTTTTGTGGTATCACTGCCCTGGTGGGAGTAGGAAGCCCAGCCTTGCTCCTGGAGAGATGCTGCTGGCTTTGAACCGTCAGCCCTGCACAAAACTGCAGTCCCGCACACAACCACTGTGCCACCTGAGCTCAGCCAAAATAAATTGTTTTGGATTAGAATTTTGAGGGTTCATTTTCAGCATGTTGAAGGTTGCTACGAGATTCTGATCATATGCTTAGGTGAAAGGCTTGTAGGCATTTTTCCCTGTTTCAGGTAGGAAAAATTCAAGGACTTCACATCAGGGGTCCAGGTAGTTCATCTTTGAGGACTTGTGTCATAGAAGTACTGCTTCCTTTTCCTTAACTTGGGAAATATGAAAAAAATAAGGAATAAATTTTCACAGAAAATCAACAAATCATCAGTCCTAATTTGAAACAACTGGTGCAATTTTAGTTAACCACTTCTTTGTATAGGTCAAAACATATACAACTTTCACATAAAAGGATGAACATAATTTTCATTTTGAGTTTTTGTTCACTGAAAATACAATATGCATTTTATTTGTTATTTTACTATATAGTATTTATGGCTACCATTTTCAATAACTGCACAATTATGTCTTTCAAAATATTTATTAGGCAAGAATAGCAATAGGCCAAACATCTTGGATCATCAGTGAGATAAAACTCATTCATTTTTATGACCAATGGAGATCAAAGAAATGGAATCAAGATGAATGGGGGAGATGAGATAAAGATAAGCTCCCCCGCCCCTTTTGATTGCTTTTATTATCAGAGAGTGTGGCATATGCTTATGTTAATTTTATAATTGAAATGTAGGGGTGGAGTTTGGCCTGTTAATCAGGTGAAAGCCATTGAGTAGCTGATGAGGCCTCTGTGTGGGCATGGCTTTCACCTGAGACTCCTGGGAAATCTCACGGTATTTCCCTCGTCAAGATGAGAAGCTATCTTCCCCAGTGGTTGGGAGTTAGTTTCAGAGACGATTAATCACAGGCAAGCTGGCAGCATCTAAGAAACTGAAGGAGCCAGCGGAGAGACCACTCGGTTTTGCCCTGATGAAGACAGACCTCTGAAGCTGGAGTGGCATGCTATTGATGGAACTGAGCCCTGGAAGTGAGAAGCCATGGGGAGACCCCTGCCAGCACCAGAATTCTGCACCCACTGACCTGAGATTCCTGAGTCGGAAGCAGACTTTATAGACTGACTTCGGGCATATGGGTTAATATTGGACTTATGACTTTGCACTGAACTGGATTGGGATGCCTTCTTAGTGTCACATTTCTTTTGTATATAAACCCTTTCCTTATACCTATATGCGGGTCTCTGAAATTTGTTCTTCTAGTCTACCCGGACAAACACAGAGGATATATATATGTATGTATGTATGTGTGTGTGTATATATAAATTAAGGGAGAAATTGATGTAGGAAAAACGAGAAAAGATTTGCTGATTGGAAGTGTTTGATAAGAGGGTATTTAGTGATGAGGAGTCTGTGGGAAGCAGCCTATTGAGGAAAAAGAGGAGCAAGGAGGGAGAAAGGGGTTTCTCATCTGTCATCAGGATTTCATGGGGCATCTGAGTCAATTGGTGCAATACTGTCTTCTACTAGTTCACTGTATTCCCTACTAGGTTGTGAAGTGCCTACTAATAAAAACCTCTCAGTAGCCATCGAAGCTACAACAATGGGTCTCCAATCAGCTGGAGGAACCAAAGATGAGGAGCCAAGAGGACAAGGGAAACATGTGTCTCCATCCACAATTGCCTCCTAAACCAGGAGTCCTAGAGAAGTAGAGGGTGCCTGGCAACCAAGACCAAATATTTTATCAAATTTTCAATCAAATATTCCTGATCAAAAGAGATGAAATTTTGGAATACAATTTCAAACATTCAATGGAATCCAGAATTTCAGCATCCAGTTTGGAGAAGTAGACAAGAAACTTCTGCAAAAACTGAGTAGAGAACTTCACCTGAACTTCCTCGACAGATGTACCTGGATCTAACAGAGTGGGCTGGACCTTCCCTTCAGGAGCATGTTCACAGAGACTGGGAGCCTGCTTTGTGCATCCAGACGTGACACTCGAGTGTTGTGGAATATGTAAATTACGGTTTGAAATGAGACACCTTGCCAAGTCTTCACTTTTTGCTCAAGATTTTTAAATTCTGACTTAAGCTTTTACTCTCAGGAGGGTCCCATCTGGGCATGAACTCTTGGACTGGGTGAAATACATGCGGAGTCAAGAGAATCGACTCAGCGGGGCCTTTCTTCTGTGTTCTCGCCTCTGCAGTGCGAGTGAGTCCTCCACTAAGATTTCTCACTTGGCCCTTTCTTCATCGTCACATTAGGCATTCATAAGTGCCACTGTCTAAGGTGATGTTGTCCCAGACCTCCCCTGGGGTCATTTTACTTTTGTTGACTTTGTATAAACAATTGTACAAAAAAAAAAGTGATCTTTAAACCTTAAACCAAAACTATCCCTGAAGGCTACTTAGAGCTAAACAATAATCTAGTTTAATGAGTAAAATATATCTGCTTTGAGCATTTGCTCTTTTGAAGGGTGATCTTGGTTGAGATTAAATTGACAGCAGCAACTTGACAGAACAGATGAGAAACCCAGTGGGTAATAAACTTATGGTGAAGGCAGTAGAATAATATCAAAGAGGAGAGTAAGCCCAACTGTCCAACTTAAAGAAGGTGAAAGATATCACTGAGTTGTGCAATGGTGCATCTTTATTAAGGTGTGTATATTTCACCAAAGGTTGTTTGTAGGTGGGGAGAAGAAGACAGGAAATCGGGTAAGAATTTGGATCAGCTTAGGGTGGAGGTAGCTTGCCAGGAGAGATGAAATTGTGAATGAGTGGTCCAGAACAGGGAATTGGTGGGGGCTGGTGGGAGGGAAGGGCCGGAGGGGGTACCCTTTCATTGCTGGCATGCAGAAAGCCCCCTAGAGGTTCCTAGTCATAAAAAGTGAAAATGGTCAGAGGGCATGAATTTTCTCCCAGCTAACAACACAATTGAAAAAAGCAGAGTTGGGTAAGTGTTATATTTAACTGGAATTGTGATTTTGATGACCACTGAGTGCAGCAAATGATTAAGCACTTAGCTATTAACCCAAACGTTGGCAGTTAAAGTCTACCCTGAAGCTCCTTGGAAGAAAAACTGGCTTTTGAAAAGTCACAGAGTGACAAATACTAGAGACCATTTAAAACCTCACTTGTTACTCAGAAAAATCTAGTGTAAAGCACTGCTTTGTAGATTATGCTATGCCCATTGATCTTGGTATCCAGGGAAACAACAATCCCAAGCCCGAGTCATATCTAAGAGGCAACTCTTGGTCTCTCCTTTTCTGCAACAAAGAAAAGGGGGAAAATCAAGGACTTAAAGAAACAATTAGTCAAAAAGTCTAATGGACTGTAGGTGGCCAAACTTCCACTATCCTGGGACCAAAAATGGTGCCTAGTTACTACAACTGACCACTATAAAGGGGATAATAATAGATCCTTGAGAGAGTGGGGGGAAAGGGGGAGCAAACCATACCCAAAGCAAAACAAAAGTCAAACTAGATATACTGGTCCCAGAAAAAATGGTAAAACCCTTTAAACTATATGGTCTAAGACACTCATCAAATCTGGAAGCAAACTCACCCCTGTGGCTTACCTTTCAGCCAAATGATACCTTCCAGGAATTCTGAGGCATTATTTCATATATGTGCCCATGTGTATATCTTTGTATTCCCTTTGAGGTGCTGCCTATAATGTCCACACTATTGGTGACAGCTTTGCTGACTTCTGTTCTTCTCACAGAATCATGCATCCCTCTGATCTCTGCAGCACATCTGGAGAGCTGGGGAGCTCATCCTGTTCTCCGCAAAGTGGGAAACTGTCTCCTGCTTCTTGAGACAATGTCTTCAGAACAGATGCCTTAGTAGAACGCCTAATAATATGATTATTATTCATCTCATAATATGCTCTTATAAACCATATGTTTTTCCCAAAACATAGAGGTCCAGTACAGCATCATCTTGAATTTGGAACAATTATTGCATATGGTCTGAAGGACGCCCTTCTGAATCAATGCTAGTTCTCTCAGACACCAGGCCTTCCTTCCATGTTATTTGGTCATGTTGTGGAGGCCCCACCAAATGCAGCGTATGCTCTATATCTTTATAGATTATTACAAGACATGTGCAAAGCTGATCTTCAACTTTGAAATGTGCCCATTTCTGTACACCAAGCACAGGGGTGACCTAAGAGAGGAAGTGATGATAATTCTCTCAATATGATGACCATGCTAAGCCCGGATAACTATTTCGAATTATTTTCTAGACTGTGGTAACCAGTTTCGCTATGGAATCAAAGTCTCTTAGAAGTGGATGTGGGTATCACCCAGTGTTTGCAGTGATCTGGTCCATGGGATACAGGCAGTAATTGTCTAACTTAACATTTCCAGTTTTGTTTAACAGAATCTTGAAGCATCAAAAATTATTTGTGGGTGGCACAGAAAAAATGAATGAACTATCAGTAATAGAGCATAAATCACTCTCAAAACTGTCTGAAATAAGCCAGACCCAACAGAGTGCAGACATAGGATCCCATGTATAGCAAGCTCAAGAACGGGAAAAAAGAAACCATGGATATCAGAATATGTGTTTGTCTGTGGCCAGATGGGGATAGAAAATCAAAGGCATAAGAGAATTTTCTTTGGGCTCAATTCCATTGGTGCTTACATAACGACATGCAGCTAACAAAACTCATCACATCGTACACGTAAGATAATCTTTTGTTGTGTATAATTTTACTTCAGTTAAAACAAAGTTCTTCACATTTACTCTCATTCTACAAACCGATTTACAATAAGATTCTTGGTCTCTAAGCAAAATTCTTTCCTCCCCTATTTTTCATTCTCAAAATGAAAAAAGAAAAATCACAAAGGTTGAAAATCCTTTCTTTGCTCTACTTACTACAGGGCTCCTGAGCAAGAGCAAAAGGTGCCCACTCTCTCCAACACAAACCCAACAGGAGCTACGTTGCAAGAGTGAAAACATGGGATGTGATACGAGAGGAAAACCAGACTCGACCCATGGAATTCTCATTCAAAAATCAGTTTCTGTTTTATTTACCAATAATATAGCTTGCTAACTAAAAACTATTGTCTGGGTCATAATGTGGAAGAGACAAATAATATTTCATATCATGAATAGTATTTAATATAATATTCCATTCCCATCATCAAAGGTAGATGGCTGGTGACTGAAAATGACAAATGGCTAGGAAAGTAACAAAACCAAAACATCAAGGCCCATCACTGATCTCTAATTTCTGATGTGACTTTAGGGAAAATTTAAGGTACTAATATAGCAAATGGATGCTGAAATGATGACAAGATGATGTAGCTTATTCATATGGAAAGATACAACTTGTTTATTAACCGTTGTTGAGATCTAGTCACTTAAAATTTTTAATTTCTTGGAGTGTATTAATTCTCTGTTATTTTTATAACCTAGGACCACACCTCTGTGCCTTAAAGAATTTTTTAAAATGCTGTGGGTCAGGCATCTCATATGGGCTTCTCTGAACTGGATGCATAGGTTGGCAGCGCGGCACTTCTTTCTAAAGGCTCTAAGGAGAATTCATTCCACTGACTTGTTAAGAATGCAAAGGCAGATCGCAGCAGAGCTTCCTGACCTACTGTTCTGTCTTCAAAGCAAACTTCAGCTGACTTGAGCTCCCATTCCGCTTACTCTCTGGTCTCTGACTCTAGGAAGGGCTCTTTCCCTCTTAAGAACTCATGATACAATTAGGTTAGATTTATCTGAATTTCCCAGAATAATCTCCCCCTCAGAAGGATACCCCCAAAGCCCTGGTAGCAGAGTGGTTACAAAATGGGCCATGATCTGCAAGGCTGGCAGCTCAAAACCAGGCAGAAAATGTGTCTTGGAAACTCATAGGGGCAGCGCTGCACTCTCCTACAGAACCATGAGGAGTTGGCATTGACTAGATGGCCATGAATTCTTGAGTATTAAGACCACTATCAGTCAGAATCAACTCCTAGGCAGTGGGTTTAGTTTTAATTTTTTTCCTACCAAGGTCCTTAACCTTAATCACATCTGCAAGATCTCATTTCCTATGTATGGCAACATTTCTATAGGTCTGAGGATTAGGTTACAAGATATCTGCAGAGGTCATTATTGTGCTCCTAGATGCATTGTTTACAGAGACAGTGGCGCCCCAGTGGAATCCCAATGGATGAGAATGATTTATATTTCTGGCAAAGATAAAATCACTGGGCTTGGGTTTACTCTTCCACTAGTAAGCCAGAAAGAATATGCAAAATGACAGCTTTTAGGCATTAGATATCACTTGGCACTTGACAGTGATTCCTGTTCCCCGAGAAGCAAATTAGATGAGAATTCATATGTTCCCTGTTTATTGCTTAGAGAGAGATTCCAGAGATGAAGCTGAGCATCCAGAGAGGCCAGGATGCTGTAGGCTACATGGAAGACTACAATATGCGTGTACACATGCACACACACAATGTGTAGAAATCCTGGTGGCTTAATTATACATTGCCCTGCAACTCACAAGGTCAGCAGTTGAAAACCAGCAGCAGTTCCACCAGGGAAAGATGGGCTTTTCTGCTCCTCTGCAGGGTAACAACCTCAGAACCTCAATTGGCATCAGCACTTGGACAGTTAATTTAACTTTTTGTTTTCTCAAAATATTATTTCCATTCCTACAATGACCCTATCACACAGCACAGTATACTATGTTCTTCTTTTCAAATAAACAAATAAAAACTCTTCATGGAACCATCATTTGTTTGTAAACATAGATTCTCTCTATACCAAATCTCACAGAAAGAGTTCTTTGTATTTCTGTTCTATTAAATTGGCATTCCATGATGCACTGTTCCCTGACATGATCACAGAAAACAAATGTGTGCATAAGCAAATGTGGTGAAGAAAGCTCATCGTGCCTGGCTGTCAAAACATGTAGCATCTGGGATCTTAAAGGCTTGAAAGTAAACAAGCAGCCATCCAGCTCGGAAGCAACAAAGCCCATATGGGAGAAACACACCAGCTTATGGGACCAAGAGATACCAACGGGATCAATTATCAGGTTTCAAGAACTAATAATCATAGCATTATATGCTCACTTTCTTGATATGATCACTGATGACAAATATGTGCAAAAGCAAATGTGGTGAAGAAAGCTGATGGTGTGTGGCTATCAAAAGATGTGAGTCTGTGGTCTTAAAGACTTGAAGGTGAATAAGTGGCTATCTAGCTAAGAAGCAAGTCCACATGGAAGAAGTACAACAGCCTGGATGACCATGAGGTGTCAAAGGAATCCTGTATCAAGCATGAAAGACCTAAAAATATATATCATTATAAATGAGGGGGAGTTCAGATTGGGGACCCAAAGCCCACCAATAAGTGAAGAGACAGCCTCTTACAGAGGGGTTGTAGTGAGGAGATGAGCCAGTCTAGGTGCTGTGTAGTAGCAATGAAATGTTCTCAAATGCTTCCTCCCACTGACTATCATAATCCCAATTCTGCCTGACAGATTTAGCTAGACCAGGGGATGCACAGTGGAGTCAAAAACATAATATAGATAATCTCTTAAGACTAGTGGGGAGGGTGGAAGGATGGTGGAGTAGAAAGGGGGAACAAACTTCTCCGATCCAGATGTGACCTCCTCTCTGGGGTGCGGACAATGGAGGAGGGGGTGAGTGAAGTGACACATTGGACAGTGTATGATATGAAGAGGTAATAACAATTTGTAAAGTATTGGAAGTTCATGGGGGAGGAGAAGGAGGAAGTGGTAATATAGGGAGTTGGAATTAAAATAATAAATAACTAGAGGAAAGAGGGAAAGAGAAGCTTATGCTGGAGGGGTTCAAGTACATAATGTAGATGAATGAGGCAACATGTGCACAAATATGCTTAATAAGAACGATGTATTTTTTTCTTTTTTTGGCATCACTGCCCTCTGGTGGTTGGAGTAGGAGGTCCAGCCTTTGCTCCTGTGGAACTACTACTAGAATTGAACCTCCATCCCAGTGGGCCACAGTCCCACACACAACCACTATGCCACCGGGGTTCAGCCCGATGTATTGAATGTTGTAAGAGCCTCCAATAAAATCTATATTAAATTTTTTTTCAATTATTCTCCCCTCATTACTCTCAACTTCCTTGAACTAGGTATTTGCACTCATCAACAACAGGAAACTAGTTGTTCCAACATAAACCAAAACATTTACAAAGTTGCATACATCAAATTCTCAATTCACAGTTTGCTGAACTTCACAAAAATGTTTTAACTAGTTTATTATTCTCTCTGTTTTTGAAGTACTTTGTGTGTGTGGTTGACTTCCTCCCACTTAAACATTTACAGCTTCTTGCTCTCCTTTTCTAGTTTTCTTCTAAGTTCTTAACAGAAGAGTTCAGAACACAACTCTTAGACTTCTGGATCATACTCACTAGCTTCTTGATCTCATTTAATCCATCAGGATTTATCTGTCATTCAGATGAACTCTGAGTGTTTTATTACTAATGCTGGCCTGTTCCCTAAGCTCCGGACTCATATTTGCTATTTGCAAAGTTCCACCTGGATGACGAAAAACCAACAAAACTTAACATAACTAAAACCGGGCTTGATCCCCCATGTCAAATCTGCAGTTTCTCCAGTATTCTACGGCTCACTTAAGTTGCACTTCATCCAGGAATCCAGGCAACAACAGTTTATCTCCAACTGCTTTTTAAGTAACCTTACACTCCAAATCCTATTGTTCCTCTTGAAAATATTTCCTGAATTTCATCACTTCTAAGCATTTTCAAAAAACACTTTCTGATTGCATCAGTTGTAGGCACTTCCAGAGCTATCATCCTGTTAAAGGATACAATCTTCCTGACTTGGACTAAATTCCTGGTCTCTCCATTGTCTCCACTCTTGGAGACATCTCCCACACTATGCAAAGAAGTCCTTTGAAAATACAAAATAAGATCTTGTAATACTCTGCTCAAATTTTTCCCACAGTGAGCACTGGTTCACTGAGACTCCCTAGAGTGAAATCCATACATCTTTATTCTCTAAAAGTTCATCTGATCTAATTTCCACCCACATGCCCAACTTTGCCTCCTACCAGGATTTTTCTTGAACATTCTTTTGGCAACCCACTGGTCTTTCTATTCTTCAAACTTTCCAAACATTTGTAAACTTTTCCCATGAACAATTTTCCTTCAGCTCTTGACATGACTCAATGTTTTATTTCATTCATGTTTCTGCTCAAACGACAACCTTTAGAGGCACTTTTTCCTGACCATCTTAGATAAAACCACATCTGTACAACTGGCAGATTCGCCATAGCAATACCAATACCGTATATCATATACAACATCCATTAATTGGGACCCTTCTCTGCCTCCAAAACATAAGCTTCTCTAGCCCGAGGATTTGGTTTGTGTACCACTATCTCGTCACCCTATCAAAAACACAAACCGAACCCATAGCCATTCAGTCGTGACCCTTAGAAGGTTTCTAAGATTGCAGTTTTTCACAGGAACTTATAGCCTCATCTTTCTACCTTAAAGCGACTAGAGGGTTCAAAGGGTCTTATAACAACTGACTGATGCAGATGCAGGGCTCCAGTCTACATCTATAGGACATAGAAAATGGCCATCAAAAGATACACTCTCATTAAGTGTTTGTTTTAGGACAAACATACAAATTAATACCATTAAAATTCATTAAAGTACAATTTTGATCAATGTTTGTTTTCTATCAAATTAAGTTCTAACATTTTCACAGCCATGGTGCTGTAGTGGAATAAGTGTTGGGCTCCTACACACAAGTATAGCAATTGCAACGATTACCTGCTCCACAGGAGAAAGAAAAGATTTTCTACTGCCTTTATGGGGGGGGGGTAGAATTGAACTGTGAATGTGCACAAATATTTTATATGTTTGTACAAACATACTGCAAAGTTGTTTTCTCAGAGAAGTTGATCCAATTAATGGTTCTACTCATGCCTTACAGAGAGTACCTATCCCACACATAACACTTTCACAAGAACTATTAAGAGTTTAAAGAATCTAATTCGCATAAGTTTAGGGAGGATGTGATCTAAACACATCCTTATTTTGACTGCTAAAATCCTAGCTATGGTATCAACATACTGCTGACTTAAATTTATTTTTCCTTAGTTTCTCTCTCTGTGAAGTAGAGACGAAGTTCTGGGTGGTCAAAGGAGAGAGATAACTGGATTAACAAAGCAAGCAAATAACTTGTTTTGAGACTAAAATGGGGTCAGGAGATTTTGCCACAAGATGCGTTCAGAATATTCCAATCAAAATCAAGTACGCATTGAAAGAGTGGTGAGCACAGTGGGGCTGACAAAGGCAGCCAGGAAGGCGCACTTGTTTCTTCCTGGAGCAGCTGGCTTGTTTGAATTGCTTAAGCTGTACAGTAGCCTTGCAATTATGATGTGTATGTCTGGTAGCTTTATTCTTACAGAATCATCTCCATGTTCATCTGCTTAGTCATTAACTTTTATGGTGGAAGTTGAATGCCTAATGAAATTGCAGATTTCAACTGTTTTATGGCCTCTAAGAAAATTCCATTTACCACTGAATGGCTATGTAACGATATGAGTGACAGATGAAAATCCCACGCCTTATTATAAATGGAAGAGGAAAATTGGTTGAAGGTTTCACAGAGCAATTAACTTCATATGATTTTCACTATTTTCGCCACTACTTGACCACTTTATTTATTCTTTGATGCAGTCATTCATTATTCTACTCATAATAATTTACTAAACACTAGCTCAAAATGTCATTGTCTAACTTTCCAGGAGTCCTAGAATAGAGATGGGAAAATAGACATAGTTAAAGACAAACACTACTATATAGCTGTACTACTTGTACTCTGATCTTGTATTTTATGGGAAATTGTTGTAGAGTGAAAATTTGTAAAAATAAGATCCCAGTGTATCAGAACAGACAATGCCCATGGGATTAAAGATTCTATATGATTAAATTTAGTGGTTTCAAAATAGAATAGCAGAATGACTGGAACGTGAAAAGCAAAAAAATGTTCTAAGCCAACTTACATTATTTAAACATTAATTTTGGGGGACATCACTGCCTGGGTGGTAGTAGGAAGCCCAGTTAAACATTTATTTTATAGGTTCTATGTCTTTATAGCTTTTTCCCCCTGTATAATAAGCAGGAAGAGACAGAAAATTATAATTGGAGAGGTTTGATGCTGTTCTTCACATAACTTCTAAATCATAAAATTAAACAGGTTTATTCAGCAGCATGAAGAAATTAAGATTACTGAGCCAAACCATCCACTAAAATTACAAGTAGTCAGATGGAATATTTTGTCTTGTTTTTATCAAATGTAAGGAATGTCATGCATAAGCAATGGGCATGCTATTATGCTGATTCCCCAAATTATGCAACAGAGTACTTTGGGAGAAAGGACAAAATTCAGTTAAGGTTATTTTCAACTTGCAATACGAATACTACACAATTTTGATGAAACAATCAATTTCAAGCTGGAAGAAATCTCTAGTTCCTAATACCCTGTTTTACCGAAAGGAGCCCTAGGTTTAAGCATTGCATTGCTAATTGCAAGGTCATCAGTTCAAACCCACCAGCTGCTAGGCAGAAGAAAGATGAGGCTGACACTCATAGAAAGATCGACCTTCTCAGAAACCCTGAACAACCTTGCTCTGACTCCAAACGGACTCCCTGCCATTTGGGTTGAATTGTTTCTTAGTCAGTAACCCATGACTAGCAAGGAATAATAATTCTGAGATTAAGTGAAGAGCAGCCATGTGATTGTACTAGAGGTTTGATACCTTCCCCCCACCTCAGATTTCTCACCCCTCTTTCTCACTTTTATTCACATCCTTCTGTGCCCTGGGATGTTGACCTTTGATGAATTAGATCAGGGCTAAGGAATATCAGCCACTCCACCCATGTAAGATCTGCAAAATTACCAGTCAGCCAACAGCAAATGCTTCACCAAAGAGAAATCATTCTAGCCAACACGTTAGATGTAAGTTAATTAAACCGTTTGACCCATATGGCCCACATGTGATGTTCTAAATATTCAAATTCTCCTTGGCATCAAAAAAGGTTCCCTATCCTTGCGACTAGATATTGGGCTGCAAGTTTGGTTCAGTCAGTGGGAATCAGAAACAGCAGAGAAGTTGGGCAAGGGTATTCATTTATTTACAATGTTGCAGGCTAGATGAACCTGGGCTCATATATGGCTCTAGGCAGGTCCTGAACTCCTCTTTGGAGACACGATAACTGCCCCTTAACCCAGACTCTTCATGCCTACTCTTTTTGCTCTTTGTAGGTACCATTGTGTCACTTCCATCTCAGAGTGACCCCATGGACAGCAGAACAAACGTTGCCTAGTCCTGTGCCTCCCCAGTGGCTATGCTTGCACTCACACTCACAACCCTGGCTCAATCCTGTCTGTCAAACACCTTCCTGTGGTTCTCAGTCCCACCCCCCCAACTCAACTGAGAATGAAGTCCTTTCTCAGAGACTTATCTGTCCTTATAACATGTCTGAAATATGTGAGAACAATTCTAATCATCCTTGTTTCTAAAGTGTATTTTGGCTGTAGTTCTTTCAAGACTGATCTGCTTGTACTCTGGGCTCTCTGTAGGGTTTTTCAATGCCTTTTGCCAAGATCCTAATTCAAATTCGTTGTATTTTCTTTGGTTTTCCTTATGCACTGCCCAACCTTCATAGGCAAGTAGCTAAAGATTGGATCAGGCATCTTAGTTATCAAAGTCACAGCCTTGCCTTTCCACACTCTAAAGAGGTCTCTTGGGCAGAAGATACACCCAATGCAGTCAGTCCTTTCCTCTCTAGACTTCTGCTTCCATGAGCATTGCTTGTTGTATCAGATTGAGTTGAGTAGAGAAACCAATCCATAGGTACTCATGTAAGTATAAGAAAAAGCTTTATCTCCAAAAGCAATTGTATATTTAGAAAATATTTCAGCCCAGTCCAGATCAAGTCCATAAGTTCTACGTTAGCCCATATGTCTGATACTAGACTATAAATTCCTCTTCTGGTTTATGCAGCACACACAATGATGCCGGATGCAAGAAAACCACAGACAAGTGGGTGAACAGTCTTGCGGATCCAGTGGCAGTGGAAGCATCTCAGTGCTGGCCTGGATTTCCATCTGGCTCATCCGGCTCTCTGAGTGTGACTCATGGATGCATTACAAGGATGAGTCTGCTACATAAGACCTCCTTAAGGTGTTACAAAACAAGCATGTTACCTTGAGAACTTACCTTGAATATTTGACCTAAGTCATGGCATTTTTGATTGCCTGTATGCATGTGAGTGTAGGACATTTGAGGAAGATGGAAGAAGAATCACTAGATTTGAATTGTGATGCTGGGGAAAAGTACTGAAAGTAGCATACACTGCCAAATGAACAAACTCACCTGTCTTGGAAGAAGAGTCAAAATGTCCCTGTGGGACGAGGATGGCAAGACATCATCTCACTTACTTGGGATTTGGACATCTTATCAGGAGAGACTTATCCCTGGAGAAGGACTGTCAATGAATTGAGCAAAAGTTTCAAAATTATTTTAGCAGACAGAATAGCTGGCAAGGGTCTCTGTGTGGCTTCTTAAGCATCTCAGCACTGGACTCTACATGGCTCCGCTGGCTTCAAAGTTCTGGTTCCATCAAGGTAAGCTTCACTATAGTGAAGCTAACAAAGTAGATATTAAAATACGGTTTTTATTAAGAAACTTTTAAAATGCACAAATGTGCACATCCATATCTGAAGAGACCTGTTTGGGAACCAACCTGTGCGTACTTCTGAATATTTCATGAGCCACAGGAACAATAAATGCAGCCTCAATATATTGGTTTTCAGTGAATGACAAAAACTCAAGGCTCATTAAAATAATGAGAGCTGTATATTATTGTGTGCAGTTTAGACAGTGTAGTTCAGTTGTAGGCCCATGCTTTAAAGATAGCTTAGGGAAACAAGTGAAATCTGGTAGTGATTATTCACACTTATTTTCCAGGAAATTTTGCAAACAACAAGATATATTGAACATAATGTCAATCGCCTTCTAACAGTCAGTGTTTATGGCCATGGAGTTTCAAAATTACAGCAAAATATTTAAGTCATGCCATAGGTAGACAGAGTTCAGCTGAATATCTGAAAAAACATATTTAGTTGCGGAACTATCCATTATGAAATATTAACATCCTTATCACTAAAACAGTTTAAGTAGAACCTAAAAAGTCCTTATGCCCATAATGAAACAGAAGGAATTTCTACTTTGATCGGAAAGAAGGGTTAGATCACATTCCCATATCACTACCACATTAATTCTCCATAAGCACAAACTTGTTTGGTGTCAGCTCCTCCTTTGAAAATCTTCCATTGGTCCATATTTTTCAGTGTTTCAGTGGTAAAATTCATCTACCTGTTTCTCAGGGGTTTTCAGCGATACACTTCCTTGGTGAATTTTTTTTTTCAGCACAAACTCACAACTTGCATAGTTAAAAGTAATAAGATATGGCTCATTCCTCAGCAACCTGTCAACATCTGGGGACTAGTACTGGTAAAATAGCTCTAAGTATTTTTGGAATTGCTTTTTCTCAGCCTAATATCCATCAGTCTACAGGGCCACTCTTATTGCAGATGCATTCATAACAGAGAAACATTGTATGATAAGATTGAAGTCATTCTATTTCCTAGAGACTCCTCAATGCCTCTTTATACATGGTGTATCATTTGCTATTTATTTAGCAAATATTTATTGAATATTCTTATAGATATTTATAATATGGTTCCATTTCCCAGGGCAATTTGATAAAGTGGGAAAGATAGGCACAAAGCAAACTATCCTATTACACATGATATGCATTAAGCCAGCAGAAGTGAAACTAAAATATCCAACTGTGTTAGTCTGGGTAAGCTAGAGAAACAAATTCATAAGCACACAAATGTATAGAAGGGAGAGGTTAATATACAATTGAACATAGAGTAAAATATCCCAATGCAATCAAGCTCAAGATCATATGTTCAGTACCAATCAATAACACAAAGCACATCAATAGCATCAGAAACATCGCAGGCCAGTGGGTGCAGATGCCAGTGGTGGTAGAAGCATCTCAGTACTGGCAAGGGTCTCTGTGTGGCGTCTCAAGCATCTCAGCACTGGCAGGAGTCTCTATGTGGCTCCTCTGGCTTCAAGGTCTGTTTCCATCAGGGTAAGTGCATGTGGTTTCTCCTCTGGGACATCTCACAGGGAGTCAGCCTTGTGTCTCGTCAGTAGAGCATCTCCAAGGGACTGACTAATGAGATTCTCACCTGCAAGGGGGAAATACCGCTGTATTTCCCAGAATCCTCAGGAAAAAGCCATGTACACACAGAGGTCTCATTGACTCCAGAGTGATAGGCTAGACTCCACTCCTACACTCTTTTTTTCTTGGGGGGCATCACTGCTCTCAGTGATGGGAGGAGGAGGCCCAGCCCCACTGCTGGAATTGAACCTCCGTCCTAGTGGGCCGTAGTCCCGTGCACAAGCACTACGCCACCAGGGCTCAGCCCACTCCTACACTCTTAATCCTCAAATTGACACCAGAGTAGGTGACTGCCCCACAACTCTTGGGAGAGTTGAGGGGAATTGTATCCATAGGCTTAGCGTCCCCCAGTGAGGTGACTCATGTTGTCATCCCTTCTCTCAAGGAATCTCTTCCCATACCAGAAAAGATAGAATCCTTAGTAATATTTGTTATCAATTTTAATTATAAAATATATGAAAATATAGTTATTAATTTTTAAAATGTACTATATCTAAGATTGCATCAGTAAAATTGTTTTGCAAAGTCCTTCTATAGTGAATGGTCACTTTATTGGTTATAACAATATATAGTGGAAACCCTTTACTTTTTTCTCCTTTTCCTTTAATGACTACTTCTTAAAAAGATCTCGCTACAAGTTCACAAATACAAATTACCCCAATTTGTAGCTTGAACACCAGAAAAAATGATAAATCAATGACACTGATAGCCAACTCAGAATGCATGTCCTTGTAGCCTCTGTAGCCTTGTAGCCACATAACCCTAATGGTCTGAGCACTGAGCATTACACCACCGCCATTAAGTTGACTTGGACTCACAGCCAAGCTGGAGTATGGAGTTGGCCTGCCCTCTCAGAGTTTCTACACCTATAAATCTTTCCAGAAGCAGACAGCTTCCCTTTTCTTCCCCTGAGCAGGTGATGGGGTGGAACTGCTCCTACCCAATGCTAAACCTACTGCATCACCCGGGTCCCCCGAGGGCACTAGAAATGTTTAAATGTGTGTTCGCATTGCGTTTGGGCCTTGTAGGGTTAGCAATACCTGGCTCATAGAAAATGCTTTCACTGTTATTTGGTGTTAGGTGTCATTGAGTCAGCTTTGACCCAAAAGACCCTATGCACAACAGAACAAAACAATGTCTGGTCGCGTCTCATCCTCACAATTGTTCCTAGACCAAGTCCATTGATGCATCCAGTCTGTCGATCCATCTTGTCCAGGGCTTTCCTCTTTGTCCCCACCCCTCGACTTTACCCTGTGTTACCAAAAATGATGTGCTTCTCCACAAACTGGCCTCTCCTGAGACCATCCTTACCTCTCAGGAACACTCTGCTCTCACTTCTTCCAACACAGATTGGTCCCTTCTTCTAGCAGCCCACGGTACTCTCAAGACTCTTCTGAACCACACTTCAACTCCATGAATTCTTCTGTGGTCTTCCTTCTTTAATACTCATCTGTCACATGAAGATAATGACATCGCTTGGATATATTCCATAAGATATGAAATCCTTAAGCTACAGATATACTTTGATTTAAAAATAATAAATTTCTGCAGATGCACTGAGTAAAATTCTTGTAATCATTTTATCGTGACCTCCTCTGACAAGGTCACCCAGTGCCTTCTCCACAGCCCTGGGGAAGCCTCTGACGGAGGGAGGCAGAGAAAGGATGCAAATGAGCTGTGTTGATGTCAGTTTGTAGAGATAAACAATTTAGGAGGCAGAAGCAGAGGAAAGCAGGTCCAGCAATTAAGTGTCTAGCAGCACCTCACTCAACAGCTTCCCCTTGCCTGAAGTCCCTCAGCTTGATTTGCTCTGTGGGCTTGAAAGGCCACTACTCTGTCTCCGCTTCTGACTGCTGCTGCTCCTCTGCCCCTTCCCTGGTGTCCTCAGCAGTCTCCAGGATCAAGGAGCTCAGTATGCAGGAACCTCAGGGTCAGAAGGCCCCACTCCGTACCAAAACTTACTTCCCTTACTGAAAGTGAGGACCCCACTACCTCCCTGCCTTTGAGGTGGTTCATCCCATACTCCTCAGGACGACAATCTCAAGTAACATGCACTCTTCTCTGTCTCATGTAACCCTATTTGTACCTGTGCCCACCTCCTCTGATGCAGCCCCGACAGGAAACCGTTGTCTGGGATGAGTTAAAAAAGACAATGACTGCAAGGACCATGCTTAATAACACCCCGCCCCACATCCAGGCTCATAAGCAGATTTGGAGGACTTCAACTCTGGTGGAATAAAAGAAGAGGGGTCTGAGACGTAATCAGGATTCAAATGATTAAGCTCTGAGCGCCGAAATGACAACTTCCTAGTATTTCCCCTAGTGGGCAATGGGAGTGGGGGATGGGGATGGGGGTGTTGCCAAAACAAATACCTACACTTTATCCAGAAATGTGGGCTATAGTGCAAAAGGTTTTCATAGGGGGAGGGAGCATCTCTGGTTTTTGAGGTTTGCTTTTCTGAAAAGGTGGTGTAGGCCAAGTAAGCATGGAGCCCTCTGCTTCCTACTTACTCCTTTGAGACATGTTTTCATTTGATCCTTCTCTGATGGGGGTGGGGGTGGCAGGCAGCCCCCTGGATCAGACAGCCCCTTGCACCCCTTTACACCAACCTCACAAGAAGGAGACGAACAACCTGCTGAACTTTGTGACCCCTGCCCTTGGCATTTCACAGAGCTCATCTCCCTGAGTAGGGCTTCTACCCATGCAGGACACTGAGCACCCCCTTCTAACAGGATGCAAGTTTGAAAAAAAAAATTGATTTGCCCACAGTTCATCTCCAAACCCCAAACTTGCAAACACAATACACACACCTCTCTTTTCTTTCATCAACCTGCC
This sequence comes from Nesogale talazaci, assembly GCA_004026705.1. Classification (NCBI taxonomy): domain Eukaryota; kingdom Metazoa; phylum Chordata; class Mammalia; order Afrosoricida; family Tenrecidae; genus Nesogale; species Nesogale talazaci. The sequence goes on along the minus strand of PVJH01005334.1, from coordinate 54,439 downwards.
TGCCTGTCACTCAAACCCTACATATATCCCACCGCCCCAATACTGGATGGGGCTTCCCTCGTCTACCTCTGAGGCCTCGCACCCGGCCAGGAGCTCAAGATGTTCCTGTCCCTCTCTCTGCTGTCCCTTCCCTTTCCCAAACTCCTTCCTTACCTCCTATAAAGCATATCTTTGCTTTTCATCCCGAACTAAGCTCTATCTCCTTCTTGCAGCTTGTCTCAATCTCTCAGTACAGAACACTCATTCAGGGAATGAGGAACCAATGGTGGGATCAGTGGTTTGAGCTGAACTCCAAGAGGTCAACACCTGCACTTAAACCCCTTTCCATAGGCCAAGCCCACAAAATAAATGTCTCCACTGCAAGTCCTAAGAGACCTGACTCAAAGAGGCTAGATGAGGGGGAAAGTCATTTCGGACAAGGACACATAAGGGACACATTCCTGTAAATTCCATCAATTGAAACAAATTCTTGGGATTGCAAAGAAGCAAAGATCAGGCCAGAATTTCTGTAGTGCAGCCTGGAAGCTGTGGGAGTGGACACAGCTGTGCCCGCCTGTCCTGCACGTATCAGCCACCACAGAAAGGCTCTTCACGGAGCCACTGAAGAATAATCACTGATTGCTTGAGGAAAGACGGCAGAAACACAGCAGATATTTTAGGCCCCAGGCCTTGGTGGAATTAGCTTGAGTGCTTTGTTAAACTATCCTTGAGACTGACCTTGTGATTCAGGGTCTGAAAATGCCTCTCACTGACCAAGACAACAGGATCTGTTGGCTCAACCTGGTCCCATGTGTCAGTCAGTTCTTCAGCTTTCCGTGTCCCTTGCTGTCTCTCTCCACCCCCTGACTCACCTTTGACATTTCTAGTGTCAAAACTAGGGGAAGAAAAACTTTTATTCATTCATTTTCTCAAAACAAACTCATTGTTTTATGAAATTTAGAATCTGAGTCCGTATTTGAAAAGCAACAATATAAAAACAGCTTTTGCTTATTAAGTTTATACCATGTGCCTTTTTATACCATGTACCTACTTGCAATCTCACAAACAGTTCACAAAGACTTTGTCAATATTCAATATTCAGTTGAATATTCAACTTGTCACTTGTTCCGGGCCTCCCAGCTAGGCAAGGCAGCACAGAAGGAAATCTAACTGGCTTCAAAGCCCAGCATTTTAATGTGCTTCACTATGTTTTAATTAGGATATTTTCCTATCTCATTGGACTAACTCTTAGTAAAGAATTCATAGGACTAGATAAAAAGATGTATGAGAAGATGGAGATAAAAGAAGTTGGATTAGGCCTAAAGTGACATGTCAAAGAGTTTAGAGTTTATTCTGGGCCTGGGGACATGAAGTGGAAATCCATGCCCATCTGTAGAAAATTGGACATCCCCTCACTGAGGGATCACAGGGAAGAAATGAGCTAGTTAGGGTGCAGGATAGCACCAATGAAATACACAACTTTCCTCTAGCTCTTTGGTGCTTCCTTCCCCCCACTACCATGGCCTCAATTCTACCTTACAAATCAGGTTAGACCAGAACATGCTCACTTCTGTAGATAAAAGCCCACAACACAGGGAATTCAACATAGATAATATCCTCAGGGCCAACAATGAGAGGAGAGATATCAGGAAGATTAGGGGAAGGTGGGGGTGGGAAGAATCAATCACAAGGATCAACTTATAACCCCCTCCCAGGGGACAAATAATGAAAAAATGGAGAATGATATAAGATATAGAAAAAATAATCTATAACTTATCATGGGTTCATGGGGGAGGGTAGATAGGTGAGGGAGGGAGCAGGAAGACATGAGGAGCTGCTATCAGGAACTCAAATGGGAAGAGAATTCTGTGAAAATGATGATGGCTGATGATGATGTATGTGCAAATGTGCTTGACACATTGGAGGAATGTGTGGATTGTGATAAGAGATGTAAGAACCACTAATAAAAGCTGTACACACACTCACAAAAGAGGCTAACCTTGATTGAATTGACACAAATTTAAACATTTTCTATTTATAAATTTTGGCAAGTAATTAAGTGTTATACTACTCAAACTTGGGAAATCTGTGGCCAAGAAGGGGGAAAAAAAAGGAACAACGGGTTCATATTTAGATCAGAGGTGGAAATTCCAGGTTCCTGTGGGACAATGTGATCCCAACACAACAAAAATGACAATGGGACGGTATTGTAGTAGAGTACTCACTGCTTACCGAAACTCCTCACGTTTCATAGCACCAAGGCTGTTTTTCTTTGCTATCAAGTCAGACTTGACTGGTTGTGATCTCAGGCACAACAGAAATAAACATGACAATCTTTTTCTCTGTTGATCACCAGACCATCTTAATTTGGGAGTTCTACTGCAACCTATTCAACATCACCACTACATGTTACCTCCACTTATAGAGCGGATATGGCTACTCAGAAAGGATATTGGTCAAAAATAAACAAAGGTCTCTGTGTTAGACAGGGTTCTCTATAAACAAAACCAGGACACTAGTAATTTCTTTACATATTTCTATAGCTAGAAGGATATACATATATATATATGTATATAATAAGAAATAGACAATCTATAAAGCAGTACAAATGGCATGGTGCAACTCCCTTGTGTTACACAGTCAGTAGACTGGCAGTCCTTGGAGTCTTGAGGGCTGCCAAGTAGTTGTCTGTAGATCAATTTAGGCTATATGGCCACAAGCAATAAACAGCAAAGCAGGTCACTAATAGTCAGCCAGATGATAGAATCCAACAGGACCCAACTCAAGAGATGTATATATTCCAGAAGCATGGTGAAGAAGGGCTTGAAGAAATCTCAACTCATAGCAACACAGTCTACCAATTAGGTGTTCCACGGGTAGTGTGCTTGGAGATTGAGGTGCAGGATGAACAAGGCAATCGCCAAGCCATTTCAATCTCTGCCCTTCAATTGATCTGCCCTTCAATTCACTGGCCATGTTGTCACAACAGACCCACCTATATTCTTTGGCCATGTTGGCACAACAAGCATACCTATCACAGTCTCTTAAATGTAAAGTAAGAATTTCAACACCAACAAATGTCACCAATAACAAGAGTGTCCAAACCACCGTCAACCCACTGCCATGAAGTGGATGCTGGATCACGAAATCTCATTCTTATATATAGGGGTTCCAAGACTGCAAATCTTTATAGGAACAGACAGCCTCAACTTTCATCCAAAGAGTTTCTCCTGGGCTTGAACCACCAAGCCAGCAGTTCACAGGCCAATGCTAACTAGACAGTGCCACCAGGAATCTTTGTTGTTGTTAGGTACCACCTAGTCAGCTCTGATTCATACTGACCTGTGCACAACAAAACCAAACACTGCCCTGTCCTACAGTTGTTACTATGCCTGAGCACATCAATGCAGCCATTGGGTCAGTCCATCTCAGCAAGGGCCTTCCTTTTTTCACCTACCTCCACTTTACCAAACATGATGCCTTCTTCAGGGACTGGTCTCTCCTGACAATATGTCCAGAGTATGTATAAGATGAAGTCTTGCCGTCCTTGCTTCTAAGGAGCATTCTGGCCTTGCTTTTTCCATTACAGAGTGGTTTAGCTATATAGCAGCTCCTGGTATGTTTAATATTCTTCTCCAGAACCACAATTTTAATGCATCGGTTCTTCTAGAGTTTTCTTTAATCAATGTCCAACCTTCACACGCATGTGATGCAATGGACAATATCATGGTTTGGGTCAGGAGCACCTGAGTCCTCAAAGGACTATCTCTTTATTAATAACGCTAACAAGATCTTGTACAGCAGATTTACCTAATATGATATGTCTTTTGATCTCTCGGTTGCTGCTTCCATGAGCATTCATTGTGGATCTAAGTAAGACAAAATTCTTAACAACATTAACCCTTTCTCCAGTTATCATGATGTTAATTATTGGTCTAGTTGTGAGTATTAAGGTCTTCCTTATGGTGCATTCCAATCCATGTTGAAGGCTGTAATCCGTAATCATCATGAGCAAGTGCGTCAAGTCCTCCTTGCGATCAGCAAGGAAGGCTGTTTCATCCGCTTAATGCAGGTTGTTCATAAACCTTCCTCCAATCCTGATGCCACATCCTTCTCCACAACCCAGCTTCTCTGGTGATTTGATGAATAGATAGATTGAACAAGTATGGTGAGCAAATACAATCGTGATGCACAGCTTTCCTGATTTTTAACCATGCAGCATTCACTTATTCTGTTTGCACAACGACCTCTTTGTGTCAGTCCAGGTACAATAGAGAAACAAATCTGGGGAGACTCAAATGGGTATAAAAAAGAGCTTTATATACAAGAACAGTTGAATATTGAGAAAACAACCCAGTCATCCCGATCAAGTTCATAAGTCTGATATTAGCCTATACATTCTACACCAATCTATAAATTTCTCTTCAGACTCACAAAGCACATGCAGGGATGCTCAATGCAGGATGATCACAGGCCAGTGGGTGGAAAGTCTTGATGGCAGTGCAAGCATCTCAGCACTGGCCGGAGTCTCCACGTGGCTTTTTCAGCTTTGAGGCACTGGCTGCCATCAGCCTGTTTCCATATGGCTTGTGAATAATAATGATTTCCAGGGACTAAGCCTGTGTGCCATGTTCACCAAGCTCTTTTTTCTTCTTAGCACCCTCAAATGAGGTCATCAAACTGCGAACTAACTGATGGACAGACCCTTCACTCCCAAGTCTCAACTGAGACCAGATTATGTAGCTATCACATTTTTGATCCATATATAAGTTCTAAATAAGCATAATAAAATGTTCTGGAGTTCCCATTCTTCTCAAGGTGATCCACTGGGTGATTCTAGTCCACACAGTGGAATGCCTTCGCATAGTCAATGAGATACAAATAAGCATCTTTCTGGTATTCTCTGCTTTTACCTAAGATGCCTCTGACATCTGCAATGATAGCCCTTGTCCCACATCTTCAGAATCAGACCTAAATTTCTGGCAGATCTCTGTCAATGTAATGCTGCAACCATTGCTTGGTGAAATCAAGCAAATATTACTTATTTGTGATATAAATGATATCATTCTATAGGTTGTGCATTCTGTTGGGTCACTGTCTTTGAAATGAATACAAATATGGATCTCTTCCAGTCAATTGGTCAGGGAGCTGTCTTCCAAATTTCCTTGCTTAAGCAAGTGACATTTCCAGTGCTTCTTAGACTTTCTGAAACATTTTATTGAGTATTCCATTAATTCCTAGAGCCTTGTTTTTGGCTAATCAGTTCAGTGTAGCTTGAACTTCTTCCTTCAGCACTATTGGCTCTTGCTCATATGTCATCTCCTGAAATCATAGGCATCAACTTGTTCTTTCTGGAATACTGAGTCTTCTTTCAATCCTTCTTTCAATCTTTCAATCTTTCAATCCATCCTTTCAATCTTTCAATCCATCCTTCAATTCAATCCTTCTTTCAATCTTTCAATTCATCTTCTTTCAATCCTTCCTGCCTGCATCATTCAATATTTTGTTTTTAGAATCTTTTGAAAATCGCAATTCACAGCTTGAATTTTTTTTTCTTGAGTTCTTTCAGCTTCAGATAGACTGAGTGTCTTTTTCCCTTTTGGTTTTCTAGTTCTAGGTGAGTTAGTCTGGGTAGACTAGAGAAACAAATTCATAGACATGCATACAAGGCTATGGTTTATATACAAGAGGAATGGAACATTGAGAAAGTATCTCAACCCAGTCCACTTCAAAGTCATAAGTCCGATATTAGCCCATATGCCCAATACCAGTCTATGAAGTCTCCTTCTGACTCACAAAGTCACAGGCCAGTGGGTGTAGAATCTCGGCGCTGGCAGGGGTCTCCCCATGGCTCCTCACTTCCAGAGCTCAGGGTCCATCAACAGCATCCAGTGGTGGTAGAAGCAACTCAGCACTGGCAGGGGTCTCCATGTGGCTTCTCCAGCTTCAGAGGTCTGGTTCCATCAGGGTAATGTCATGTGGCTTCTCCTCCAGCTCCTGCCATCTTGTTTTGTCCGTAGTTCATCGTTTTGGAGACTGACTACCAACAACTGGGAAGATGGCCTCTTATCTCCATGAGGGAAATATCATGAGATTTCCCAGAAGTCTCAGGAGAAAGCCATGCCTCTACAGAGGCCTCATTGGCTACCCCTTGGCTATCTACAGATTAACAGGCTAGACTCCATCCCTAGATCCTAATCATGAAATTGACATCTGGAATACATGACCGCCACACTAGGTCTTTGCACATTGCCCTTAAAATGTTTGGCTTTGTATTCTCAAACTTCTTAGCCAGAGGATAATCAAACATTAATAAATGTTTCAACAATAAGGGAATGAGTGTCTGAATGCTTGAACTGATGGTAGTGTTTTTTACTTGTCCTTATATTTAATTACAAAAAGCCCAAGTATGTTTAAATGACAATGATAGATGAAACAAGGGGATGGAATGTGGGTTTCGAGTCCTTCCTTCAGGCATAATTTTGTAAAATAGCATTATTCAATATCTGGTAGCTGTATTCTACAATTCTACAAAGTTCATATGTACTTGTAATATAGAGGTATGAAAACAAGACTAGTAAATATCCAACACAATAGAGAAAGCATTTGCTATAAAACAAGAAGGCAATAAAATGTATTGCTAAAATTGTATCTAACATTTACATTGACATTAAAAGAATTAATACTGAAAAGCTAAAAATTACCTTCCAGGCACTCAAACCAATACTGACAGTGAGATATATTTAATTCACTTGAAGTAATTATAATAGTTTTCTATGTTTCTCTATAACCATAGCTTTTACTCTGGACATTTTCCCATCTGTGAATCAGCTAATACCATGTCCCAAGGACACATCAAACCTAGCTTTACCTATATTGATCTGAGGTTAGATTCTCCCTCCATTGGTAGGTAACTCCTACCAATCTTCTGATCGTTATTTTGATTACCTACATTAGACTCAACACAATCACCAATAGAGATTATCCCAGATCTTTTCTTGTTAATATTCCAGTCTAGTCCTACTAATTCTAATTCTGTTTTCCACCTATTACTTACTTCAGATTTCCCGTGGCCCTTGCCTAGAATCAGTTCTATTGGCTCAGTCAACAAAGTGGTCTCTCTCTATGAACACACCCTCCCCTTCTCAAGTGACCTACCATGGTCATCTGCCAACACATTTGTTTGGAGGAAAATTAATTAATATCATGACTGGACTTAAAATAATTCAGGAACTCGCCATCACATTAGGATAATTTGTCCCTATAACTACCAAATACTCGATTCTCACCTGTGCATAATTTTTAGTAAACTTTTTTCAAGATGAAAAGTGCCATAACTTTGACAATACTGTGTTTCCTTATGAACCAGTTTCTGCCCATTTCTTTTGTTGTCTGGTGAAGACCCTTCCATCATCCTAAGTCACCTGCTTTACCGGGACCACTTGTTCCTTCACACCTATCACACTGACCTTAGAAACTTCTTCTGACCTTGTACATAGGTCAGTTATTGTACTTGGAAAACTGGGATGACTTATGACATGACAGGTGAAAATGAGACTGTGTCATATATCTGACAGGCCAGAAGCTTGCATGTGAGCACATCTTCTAGGACAGGGATAAAACATCACTGAGACTGCAGTTCAGAAAGATCTTCACCTCAGCCTCTTGCATTCGACAAATATGTCTACTTTCAAAATGAATGCTTTAGATAAACTTCATAATAACATCTTATGTGTTTGTATGTTTTAACACCCAAGATTATTTTGTCATCAGTTATATATTTTCTGGATTGTTTTTAATAATAGTATTCAGTGGAAATAATTGTTCTCTTATTAATATAATTTTAGGAAATATAATGATATTATTTGATGGTCAATTAAAAATCTCCAAGAAGACACTTAATCTTCATGCAGGTCATAGACTTCATGTTTTTCTATACTTTATAAAGTGTTTTCTATGCTGTCAACACTCCAGTGAGAAACAGGACAGATAATTAACTAGACTTTTATATTTATGATCATCTTCCAGAGGAAGGGTAAACTAATGTACAATGACTTCCGTCACTTGAATATTTACATTCCTGACAACTTGAAAACCATATTATGTAGTGTTAATTACAGAGAGTTTCAAAGTCTCTGTAATTCAAGCAAAGGAGACAACATTTAAATTAAAATGCTAATCTTTTGCCATTAAAAATACAGAAGCACATGATATATCAACTAAAGTCACCTCAATTTATGAGCAAACTAACAGCATATACTTCGCCTAATTTTTTATATTTTGTGACTATACTGTCTTAGAGCAATTGTGATGGCTTTTAGAATATAGGTTCTAAAACCTCTAACCTAACATTTTCTTTTCCCACTGCATTCAGTAACATTTCTTGAGGAGGGGCCCCCATTTGTGCTGTTACTACAACAACACTACTGTGGTGGGCCTTTAGTCACATAGCTACGCTTTCCTGGGACAACAGTGCGGGTGGGGGTGAGCATCTTATGGATGTTCACATTGTAAAGACTGTATCTTTGTCACCTCCCTAATACTAATACTCCGAACCTGTTTCAGGAGAGTGCATGATCAAAAATTTTCCTAAATTATCAGAAACTACTTAAAGTTCACGGACTCATCAGGCAAATGAGCTAAGCCTTTTCATGAGCTGTAAATAGATAAACAGCAATACATTGTTCATTATTAAAAACAACATGGAACTTGGAACCTGAAAGATATAATTTTAATTCTATGTATGCTAAACAAAAGGAAAATGATAAGAATAGCCATAAAATAGCAGTGGTTATCAATTATTAAATGTCTAATTTATAGCAAACACTGTAGCTAGCCCGGGTGCTGATATCAGGCTGCTGCTGGGGATGCTGTACCTTAGTCAACACAGTGAAGGAGAGCTCTTGTCTTTGGCTGATTAATAAGTTAAGCGGGGCCAACTTTTCCACACGAGCAAAGGTTATTTGGGGAGTTCTCTTAGGAGACCCACTATATCTGTCTCAAAGTAAATAATGGACTGCTAACAAAGGGTCAGCAGTTCAAATCGACCAGTCACTCCACAAGAGAAATTTGAAGCTACCTGCTCCTCATATACAAGGTCATTATGAGTGGGATTTGACACAACATGAGAGACAGTTAGATAGTGGGAAGGAGAGATAAAGAACAAAAGAACCAGAGAAGATGTTCAGTGAAATCAGTGAAAACTGACATCTGGTGGTAGAAGAACAGGTAATGAAAGGAATTTGGTGTAAAGAGGGGGAAGGAGTTCCTTGAAGCCAACAATGCCCACATAAAAGTAGCCACAGGTAAGCATCCTGTAGAACTGGTAGGATTTATGAATGGGGTGATAAAAAAAAGATTAATCCACCAAGTGAACAGGGGACAGATTATGTGTGCTTTGTATTTCTTAATAAAGGAAAATGGAAGAATAAAATTGTTTGACTCGGAGACTGAAATTTTCAAATGGGTTGTGTTGTTCAAGTACCAAAAAGGTGATGATCTTGATAATAGCCCGCCCCAGAGGAAGGCAAGGAGAGCCGATCAGAAACTGTGGGAGTGGTCTCTACAAGAGAGAGTGGGCAGTGTTAGTGCAAGTTATCAAGATAGGAACTCTTAGCGGTCATTTTTCAGATCAACGTATTGGTCATACAATCTCTGAAGAAAACGGAAGATGCTAGATCAGCACAAATGTTAAAAAAAAAAATGAAAACCAAGTGGATTATAGTAATCCTGTCTAAGAGAAACAGGGGAACACAAGGGGTTCTGGGGAAGAGGGTAGTTTTGCATGTAAACCCCTGTAAGCTACTGAGCAAAAGTCTATGTAGGCCAAGAAGTCAGGAGAGGAAGCTGCACTGGAATCAGAGTTTGGGGCTTCATTATTCCCATTTGAAACCCTGCAGATCAATGAAATCATCTATGAAAGTTGTATAGAACTGAAAAAGGAATAAATTCTCCCATAGAAGATGGAAGATATCATCATTACATGAATGCAAGAGGTAGAAGATGCCTCTCTGTAGGCAGAGAGAAGGGGGGGAAAGCAAAGAGGAAATTTCAAATGGAGAAAAAAAAGAATATAATATTTTAGATAGTTCTTTAAAACTAATGAATCTTTATGTTTTCAAGAAGATAAGCCTTGGTAAAGACTGAGCTAACAACCTAGAAGAGATCATTGAGTTTTAAAAGGAGATAACCAAGGAAGATTTGGGAGAGACATGTGCTGTGAAGAGCCGCAGAGTGTTGGTGGGTGAGTAAAAGTGAGGCAGGAGCCAGGGTTTTTTGGAGAATTTTGAGGGGCGGAGAGAGCAAAAGCCATATTGTTATTCATGGTGGAGGATTTTCTGTGGTAAGACTCAGGAGAGTATATTTTGTTAAGCTGGAAATATGAGCACAATAAAATGCTACCCTGAAGGGCAAGTAAACAGGGAAATGAGTATCATGGAGAACCATAGTGCAGCCTGTGTTTGGCTGTGAATGGCAGAGTCAGGAGATCCAACCACCAGCTGCACATCAGCAGAAACATGGGACTCTCTGGACCGATAAAATTTTCCAGCACCAGAAACCCAAAGAGGGTAGCTCTGCTTGGTCCTATGGGTAGTTATAGGCCTGGCATTTGCAGCAGTAAGAAGCAGGAAAAAATGGGTGAGATGCCTAGCATATGATTGAAGGTCACCCTGAACAGATAAGGCTTATTCCTCCTCAGTGAGAAGAGAAACTGAAAGAATGCATTGAGTGCTACGTTTCAGGGTTGTTGTTGTTGTTGCTGTTGTTGTTTGCCAATAAGTCAGCCACCCTAGTCCTTAGCAACCCTATGCACAACACAATGATGCACTGCATGATTCCACACCAGCCTGACCATTGTCCTTATTTCCGAACACCTCGATGTAGCCGCTGTGTCAATCCATCTCATCAAGGGCCTTCCTGTATTTGCTGCCCCTCCACTTTACCAAACATGATAGCCTTCTCCAGGGACTGTTATTTCTGGACAATATGCCCAAAGTATGTGTAAGATGAAGTCTTGCCGGCCTTGCCTCTAAGGAGCACTCTGACCTTACTTCTTCCAACACGATCTGTGTGTCCTTTTAGAAGTCCATGGTACTTACAATATTCTTCTCCAGCAACAAAATTCAAATGCATTGAACCTCCTAAGTTCTTTCTTATTCAATGTCCAACTCTCAAACCCATATAATGCCATGAAGAACACCGTGGTGTGGGTCAGGTGCACCTTAGTAATCCAAGAAACATCCTTGTTCTTCAATATGCTAAGGTGGTGTTGTACAGCAGTTGCCTAATGTGATGCTTCTTCTGATCTCATGGCTGCCATTTCCAAGTGCATTGATTGTGGATGCAGTTAAGACACGATCCTTGACAACTTCAACTTTTCCTCTATTTATCATGATGTTACCTAGCGGTCTAGTTGCAAGTCCTTTGGCTTTCTTTACATTGAGTTCTAATCCATGCTGGAGGGTAGGATCCCTTACACTCATCAGTAAAAGCTTCAGGCTTTCTTCTCTTTCAGCAAGCAAGATTGGGTCATCTGCCTAGCACAGGTTGTCAATAAGCCTTCCTTGGAACTTGCTGCCACAGTCTTCTTCATACAATCCAGCATCTCAGATGACTTGCTCAGCATAGAGTCAGAATAATTATGATAAGTGGATACAACACCGACTCTCATCTTCCTGATTATAAACCACTGAGGATTCCCTTGTTCTGCTCAAACCTACCTCTTGATCCAGTCACAGATTGGACATGAGCATCATGAAGTATTCTATAATCTACTCTTCTCAAAGTTATCTACAGTTTATTATAATCCACACAGCCAAATGTCTTCTGTGTTAGTCCAGGTAGACTAGAGAAACAAATTCATAGACATGCATATGGATATAAGGGAAAGGTTTATAGACAAGAGGAATGGAACATTGAGAAAGCATCCCAACCCAGTCCAGTCCAAAGTCACAAGTCTGATATTAGGCCATATGTCCCATACCAGTCTATAAAGTCTCATCCCGACTTACGAAGCACCTGCAATGACACCAGGACAATCACAGACCAGTGGGCACAGACTCTTGTGTGTCTGGTGACAATAGAAGCATCTCAGTGCTTGCAAGGGTCTCCCCGTGGCCTCCTGAGCATCTCAGCACTGACAGGAGTCTCCTCGTGGTTTCTTCGGCCCCAGATGTTTGACCTTCTCAGGGCAAGCCCATGTGGCCTCTCCTCCAGCTCATCCATTCTCCAGGAATCAGGATTGATCAGCATGCTCTCATCTCATCTTGACAGTAGTTTGTCTCTCAGAGACTCAGTCAAGTCTCTCTTCTCCAATTGGGAAATACCATGAGACTTCCCAGAATTCTCAGGAGAAAGTCATGCCCACACAGAGGCCTGATTGACTATCTCCAGAGTGACAGGCTAGACACCACCCTACACTCCCAATCATGAAATTGACATCAAGTACATGACCGCCACATCTTTGCATAGTCAATGGATCACAAGTAAATATCATTTGGGCATTCTCTACTTTGAATCTAAGATCCCTTTGATGTCAGAAATTATATCCTTCCAGTTAGAGCTTCTGCTGTAATCAACTTGAATTTCTAGCAGCTCCCTGTCAATGTATTGCAGCAACTTTTGTCAAATGTTCTTCAACAAAATTTGCTTCCATGTTGTCTGGAATAGTTCTATTCACAACAGTTCTCCTAATTTCACATCTCTACAAGAAAGATAACTTCACTCTGATTTACTAATAGGGAAACTATCACTAAAAAAGTTTCATGTGGCTGAGCCTTGGTCGCCTAAAGGTTGTGTGCAGGACTGCAGTCCACAGGGCTGACAGTTTAAATCCAGCAGCAGCTCTCCAGAAGCAAGGCTGGACTTCCTACTCCCACCAAGGCAATGAAGCCACAAAACAAAACGAAAGTTCAGGATTGCACAATTTCACCCACTTTGGCTAGAAGTAATTCATATTTATGCTCATTCCAGAGAAAATTTAGCCATCTAGATATAGAAATTATTGAACAGTAACATTATCACACACAAATAAAATCACTTTAAAGATAACTAAAAATATGTAGCTTCAGTACATTGACAGGAAATTGGCAGATATTCAAGCCAGATTCAGGAGAGGATGTGTATCATTGCTGATATCAGATAGCTCATTGCCAAAAGCAAAGAATATAAAATATTACAAGTGTTTTTTGATTATGCAAAGTTTTTGATGGTAGATCTAAACAAATAATGGATCACACTGTGAAGCACTGTGATAATAGATGTAATTATAAAGAATAGTAATATGGAAGCAACACACTGTTAAAAGTGAAGCAGACTTGAAGCAGTTATAGATAAAGATTAAAAAACTACAAGCTTCAATTTAATTTACACCTCAACATCAAGAAAACGAAAGTTCTTTTGGCAGAACCAATATGCAATATCATGATAAATTAGTGAGTTGTTAAGGTCATCAAGAATTTAATTTTACTTAGACATCCAGTCAACACCCACTGAAAAAGCTGTCCAAAAAAACACCAACATCATTCCATTAGTAAAATCTAATGTAAAAGATATCTATAAAGTGTTAAAGAGCAAAGATGTCACTTTGTGAACTAAGATGCACATAACCAAAGCCATGATCTTTGCAATAAACTTTTATGCATATGAAAGATGGAGCTAAGAACCATCAGCACTAGGGTGAAGAACATGTTCTACAACTGATGGAGGCAATGGTTGTACAACTCTTCTTGATGAGAGTGAACTATTGAATTGTATGATATGTCAATTACAGGCCAATAAATCTGTTAGGGGGGGTGCTCAAGAAGAATTAATTCTTGAGAATTACGGTCTTGGCAAAAAATATTAAATATACTATGGACTACCAGATGGAGAAACAGATCTGCCTTGAAAGAATTACATTCAGAATGTTTCTTAGAAATGAGACTGGAGATCCTTTCTCTCACCTATTTGGGGCACGGTATCAGTTGCTACAGAGGATGTTATGCATGGTAAAGTAAAAGGTTATTGAAAAAAGGAAACCCTCAACAAGACAGATTGATACAGTGCTTTCAAAAGTGGGTCCAATCTTAATAATGATTATGAAGACACCACAAAACCAGACAGTGCTTCATGCTGTTGTACATCAGAGTCACTATGAGTTCAAAGCAACCCAAAGACACCATACACTAACATCACATGGCTGATCTGAGCACCTCACCTGGGCCTTTGGAGCGAAAACCTCTTCTTCCTTCACTTATTGCACTGCTTCTGGGAGCCCGCAGACTACAAATATACAAAGCATTAAATTCTTTATCCTGCTTTATCACCCATCTGCTTCTCCTGTCCCATAATAAAAAAACAATTTATACATTGAAGTCTGTTGGTCCTTATCTAAAAAGGGAAAGAAAAAAAAGATTAAAGCTCTCACCGGGTTTTTTATTCCTCAATGGTGGAGTAATGTACTCAGAGTGATGCTTGTGGAGTGAAACATGCATTGACGACATGTGATTATGGAAACTCGACTTTTGGCTGGAAGGAGTTCAAGCTGATTTCCATTTGCTTTAGCAGTATATATGTTATGTTGGGGAACAAAAAAACTGCTCTTCAGGGAGGTTATTAGAAGATTTTATGGCCCATCCCTAGACCAAAATCACATACTCGTGTGAATGGAGATTGTGCTTCCTCATTTCTTGGACTACAGTCTGTCTTATCTGACTCAAGCTACTTTCCAAATGCTGGAGGGAACACAGGATATTGTATGGGTGACTGGATTTTTATTGGCTACACAATTGTAACTGATGAATTTTAAATGTTTTAACATCAAATGTGTTTCATTGCCATTTTCCAGATAGAGAAGACAGAAGAGGTCACCCTGGAGCACTAAAGAATACCCTGGGTGCCCATGTGGACAGGAAGCTTGGACACAACCCAAACCTAAGAGGGGAGTGCTGAGCTCTGGGAGGGGCTGGGCCTGAACACACAGAATACATGCACAATCCAAAAGAGAAATAAGATGTGCTGTAAAATTCTCTCAAAGCCAAATTCTCTCAAAAAATAAAATGTAAGATTCTTTGAAAGCCAAACACCAAAACCAAAGCCATACAGCCATTTAGTCCACTCTAACTCATTGTGATGCTAAAGGACAGACACGTACTGCTCCTTTGGGGAGAGATATTATGCATATCTTTACAAAAGCACCCAGTCTCATCTTTCTCCCACAGGGTTGTTGGTGAATATGAACCACCAACCTTGTGCTTCAAGCAGTATTCACAGTTAACTCGGACTCTTTCTCCCCCCGCCCCCCATCACCCCATTACCATTCCATCAGTTCCAACACATAGTGACCCATGGGACAAAGAGAACTGATCCTTATGGTTTCTAAGACTTTTTTAAAAATAGTTTTATGAGGATACAATCTTGACATCATACCAGTCACTAGTTCAGTTATATCCAGCAGTGCTGTCAGTGCTGTAACATTGCTACTCCAATCATTTTCAAAACATTTATTTCCTTCTTAGACCCTTGATTTCAGCTTCTGTGATAATTAGGGTTTTGTACCCACATGGCACCTGTAACAAGAGGTGGTTGGAGTTTAGCCTGTCAATCAACTCCAGCTCAATGACCTCTTTTGGAGGTGCGGCTCTGTTATAAGGTTCTCTGGAGGCCAGTCCCTCTCTCTGCCTTCATGTTCCTGTTGACAGCCACATTGGGACCTGCACAAACCCCCCGAGGCAGCCACTGACACTGGATCCACACAACTCTGCACCCACCAGCCCAGGATCTTTCTGCATTCTGTATCATTGCAAGTGGCAACATGAGCCGGAAGAGGGACTTGTGGACTAGTATTGGACTTAAGGACTAGTATCTGACTTAGGGAATTGAGGCGGACTGAGCTGAGATGTCTTATTGATGTATGATTACTTCACATAAACCTCTTACTAACACATATATGAGTGTCTCTGTTTTTGTTTCTCTAGTCAACCTGGCCTAACACAGCTTCTCATTGCCTCACCTACTCTGCCATGTGCTCCAGGAAACCTTGTTCTAGTTACTGTCACTATAGAGTCACTCAACCTGGATTTCATATACTGTAAAACATAGAAAGATATAAAGCAGAGAGTGAAAACCATGGCCAAAAATAACTAAACACAACAAAGATAAGCCCCAACTTGAAAAGCACACAAACAAAATATCAAAAACCAAATCAAGTTCAAATGGCATCAAAAGGTAGACAATTTGGCAAGGTTTTAACCATTTGTATCAGATTTATCATTTTTAATCTACTATAAGCATCACTCTGATACTCTCTATTTGATAACCAGATTATTCCCATCCCTCATTTGTGGTCAGAATGGAATCACTGGAAGTTTATTCCATGTGTACATCCTGTGAATATATTCTGGGCTTCCACTGTTATCCGTAATCTTCCACAAAGCAGAATTTTACAATTGAAGCTTTGATACCATTCCTTACTTGGATAGGGATTACAGCACTTACAATGCTGTAACACAAATGTTATAAGCTTAGTTGACATCTCATTTAGATGGCTGCTAGTTTGAAAACAAGCCTTTATGACCCCAGAAAGTACTCTTTCTTAGCTGGGAACCTTCTAATTTCTTCACCACACTTCAGTGTGACACCAATATCTTCCATGGTTTCTTCACAAAGACACATACTGAGTAGGGTCATGTTGTAAGAACAAGTTGGAGCAAAAAAGTCCATTCCCAAATCTATACTTTCTATCTGCCTCTGGATCACCCTAGATACATCTTTGTCATTTTTCTCTTGAGAATCTTATCCATCTTCTCCCTGGAGCATGAATGCCTTCTGTGTACTGTGACATTGACTTAGCTCATGATAATGTATTTAAAACACAACTGGTAAAAGAATATGAAATAAACATAAGGTATCTAAAAATTGCAATATATGGATTAGTGACTTGCAAAATTTAAGTCCTTATGTCAGTGGACATGATTTATTCAAACTGTGAGAGTTGGTGATCAAGCAAAACTTACAGTGTCAGTCACAGGATTGCCAGAATAATACATATCTTAATACAGCAAGGAAGGCACTGAAGTAGTAATTAAATGGTAGTCCACCTGCTGACAGATCAATACTCTTGGTGTGGCTGTCCTTTGCTTCTTCACACTCCATGTAACTGAAGTCTTTGAGTTATAGGCATTTGCGGTAGAGCCAAGGTCACCTGAGGGGGATTTCAGAGCACAGCCCTCTATTATGGTCTTTGAAGTATGTTGCATTCCTCAATGATCCACGACTCCATGTCTTAGTATTCTATGGCCCATGGTGTGGTTCCCCAGGGAGTACCATATTAGGAGCTAAGTACCAGGCATACTCTCCCTTTAAGTTCCATACAAATATTGTTAGTTATTTGTTTCACTGCTATGAGGTTAGTCCTCTTCCCAGGCCCTTTGACTTGATTTTGCCATCAGTATTGCTTATCCCTCTGTTAGGAAGGTCAGCTTTTGAGGGGACTTCACCATGCTTTCTGCAAAGCAGCCAAGAAATGATCACCACCCCACCCTTGGAAATCTGATTCCAACTGAGGTAGGGACACTTCTGTCATAGTTAATACACATATAGAGAGGATGATGAGTGGTTCATGGGCACTAATCTTGCTCACAACCATGTTGATTGACATAAGACTGCAAATTTTTATGGAAACAGACAACTTCATCTTTCTCACGTTCTGTATACCACCACTCCACCCCACAGTCCTGCAAAATGACCAGATCTCTTCAACAGAAATGAAACAAGAGTCTGGTGCCAGTTATGCACCAAACTTTGCTTTCCTGTTTCTTTTTGGTTTCCCTTTATCCTCTGGCTGAGGAAAGACAGCTGTGGCAGCCATGTACTTTGGTGTCAATTTCATGATTGGGACTGCAGGGGTGGAGTCTAGCCTGTCAATCTGGAGATAGCCCGTGAGACCTCTGTTGTAGAATAACAGAGTACTGGGTAGGCATGGCTTTCTTGTCCCGGCCTGCGGGTCCGTAATTCGCAAGTCCTGGAAGGAGGAGCGGGAATTGGGGGGACAGGAGACCCGAGAAATGGAGACAAGACAGGATTCTGATCAAGTCTCCTTTATTTGGGAGAAGTAGACCGGTTTTATAGGGCAGGCAAGGTTGGGCAATTAGCATATGGTGATCTTCAAAATTAACAAGTGAATGGCAGCACAGCTGCAAGCCGAGCTTCCAAGGCCAGGGCTGTTAACAGTAACAAAGGTAACTACGAACCTCAGGCAACAGACTGCAACAGAGTTCAGGCAAATCCGGCCTGTTTCCAGTTTAAGCATGTCCGCTGGATGGCTCCCGACACTTTCTCTGAGAATTCTGAGAAACCTCATTTCCCCCGTGGAGGTGAGAGACTATCAACTCAGTCTCAGGGAAGTGCTCTACTGACAAGACACATGGTAGCATGCTGATAGACCCTAAGCCCTGGAACCTGGAGGAGCCACGAGGAGACCCCTGCCAGTTCTGAGATGCTTTTACCACCATTGAATATACAAGACTGCGCCCATTGGTCTGTGATTGTCCTGGTGCCATTGCATGTGCTTCATGAGTCTGGAGAAAAGTTATGGATTGGTATCAGACATAAGGGCTAATATCAGACTTATGGATTTTGACTGGACTGGACTGGATTGGGATGCTTTCTCAATGTTCCATTCCTCTTGTATATCAGCCTTTCCCTTATATACATATGCATGTTTATGAATGTGTTTCTCTAGTCTACCTGGACTGACACAACAGCTTCTCAGAATCCCTGATGACATTACCCTGGATGACCTCCCAAGTGCCACAGGCACAGAAGAGAGGCAACCCTGGATGGAGGTCAATGAGTGAATCCCAGACAGATTATGCTTAAGGCATGGCAAGTGTTCAGTTTCATTTACTCTCTTTCAAATTCAATGTAAACCAGTTTCCTGTAACTGACTGAGTAACAAAGCCTATTCCATAACATCAGTAAAGTTGCTACCAAGACATTTTTAAATGCTAAATGATGAAAGCATAAATTAAGGATAAACATAAAGAAACAAAAACAATTTCCATCAGGTTGATGGTGATTTATGATGACCTCATATGTGTGAGATTCAGACTATACTCTGTGAGGTTTTTGAGGGTTGAATTTGGAAGTCCACCACCAGACATTTCTTCTGAGGCATCTCCAGATAGGCTTGAACCACCAGATTTTGCTTAGTAGCAAAGTTTAATCATTGTTTGTACCACCAAGAATTTTGAGGCACCTGATATGGGAAACTGGATTATTTGGTAGTAATGTGCACATATGAAGTGTTATGGTTAGATGTTATCTTTTATCAAGGACATTTCCTACTTGAGCTAAATTCTGACACAAAAAAATACATTTTGTTGCTATGCCATACATACATTTCCCCTTGTTTCAGTCAGTCACAACCAAACTGTTTTTATTCAAAGCCCAGTGAAGAACCTTTTTAGGTGTCACTGTTATACAAGATAGTGTTAGTTAGGAATCTTTTATAAAGTCACTGTTCTTACATCAAGTTGTTTTACATGAAAAGTCATAATAACCAAATGCAAAGAGTGCACCTCTGTTGGATCCTGGTTCCAAGTGAGAGAAGTGCAACTATAAATAACACATTGGGACATCCGAGAAAATATAAATATGCATTGGAACAAAATGCATACTGTCTGTACCTCACTCCGGAGGCAGAGTTTGAGATATGAGCCAATGCATGCCTCCTGGGTTCCAGACTCAAATGCTATGAGTCACATGACATAACTTCAGACCTTATTTATTAGTCCATGGACTTGAAAACTCCCACTTGATTTTTCTTGTTGTTAAGTGCCATTGTATTAGGTATGTCTCATGGAAACATGGGGTAGAAGAGAACCAAACACTGACTGGTCCTAACACGGGGTAGAAGAGAACCAAACACTGACTGGTGCTATGCAATGATCACCAGCATCGCTATGCTAGAGCCCATTGTTGCAATCACTGTGTCAACATTGCATTCCATGTTTTCTTCTTCTTTCCCTGACCTTCTACGAAGCCTGATGTCCTTCTTCTGATAGCACATTCGAGTTAGATGAAATGAAAACTCACCATCCTCCCCTCTAACGAACACTCTGTTTATACGTCTTTCATTCTTCTGACAAAGTATGGTATATTTATTATTTTTAGCCAGGGCTGTCGTTTAAAGGCATTGATGCATCCTTTAGTCTTTTTTTATTTCTTGTTCATATCCATATGTAGCAATTGAGAATGCCTTGGTGTCGTAAGCTGGGTTCTCTAGAAAAGTAAAATCACAATTCAATCAGGAAAGCGACCCACACATTTTTTGGAAAAGACAATAGGAGAAGACAAGGCCAAACCCAGGCAAATACCAAGCTTATGCGTCAAAGGTTAGGCTGTTGGGCTTCTTCTGACTGCAGGGGTCAATGAACCCAAGATTGATAGGAAGACACCAGCCAGTTTATGGCTGTAAGGGGAATGAATGCAGGATCTGCAGGTCAAGTGTATGCCTGCTGAGATAAATGAATCCAAGATTGATAGGTCAGATGCCAGGCCTCTGATGGCCTCTAGGCCAGGTACTTTGGTAAATCATTTGCTCAAGTCCAAAGAACCAGAAGTTGATGAATTAGATGAAGGATCCAGACTCAGCAAAAAACAAGCAAGCTTTTCCACAACATCCCCAATCCTGAGGAAACTTCCTTTCAATTGATTGCCTAAGGACCCTCCATCCTAGTCTTCTGAGTGATTGACAGCTCCTAGTAGATCCCATTATGGAGATGAATATATTCCATTAGATCACACCATGGGAAACTATCGTTGTTGAAGTTAGGTGCCTGTGAGTTAGTTCCTACTCATGGCAACTCTATGTGCAACAGAACAAAATGCTCTCCATCTGTGATGGGTAGGTATGTTATGCCAACATGACCACAGAAGATTGGTGGGTCTGTTGTGACGGCACAGCCAATGAACACACAGGATGAATTGAAGGGCAGAGATAGGAAGGGCTCAGCGAGTCCCGTCCTCTCTCTTGCTTCCGGATCTTCAGACCAAACAGCTGCCTTGTTCGTCCTGTGCCCTGACCTCCAAGCAACTACCCGTGGGACACCTAATCATGGACTGTGTTGCTGTGGGTTGAGGTACCTTCAAGCCCTACTTTGCCACGCTCCTGGGATATACATCTCTTGAGTTGGGGACTGTTGGACTCTGTCATCTGGCTGACTGTTGGCGACCTGCTCTGCTGTTTGCTGCCTGTGACCAGATAACTTGAATTGCTCTACAGAGGACTACTCAGCGGCCCTCAAGACTTGAAGGACCGCCAGTCTACTAGCTGTCTCACGCAAGTGAGTTGCACCAAGCAATCTGTGCTGCTTTATAGATAGTTAGCTGTTTCTTATCTTATATACCTTTCTCTATATATAAATATATAAAAATGAATTACTAGTGTCCTGATTTTATTTCTCTAAGAGAACCCTGCCTGACACACCATCCCTATCCCTATGTTCACACAATTATTGCTATGTGTGAATGCTTTGTTGCAGCCACCCTGTCCATCCATCACATCGAGGGCCTTCCTTTTCTTGACAGCTCTTCCACTTTAACAAGCATGGTCCTTCTACGGCATCAGCTCTCATCTGATCACATTTCCAAAGTGCAACAGACAAAGTCTCACCATGTCACCTCTAAGGAGCCTTGGTGCTGTAATTCGTCTAAGACAGAGCAGTTGGCCTTATTGGCAACCCCTGGTACTTTCAACACAGGGAACTACTGGGTTTTTACTCACACACCACTGAGAATCCTGGCCTAGTGAAGTTGGGGGGAGGGGGGGCGAAAAACTTAGCTATGACACATAGCTTGGATCAGGTATACCTTATTTCTCAAAGTGCCAGCAGTGCTCTTTAACACTTTAAAGATGTTTATGGAAGTTGATGAAACCGTGCATTTGAACTGAGGTCCTGGAGAAGACTAGGGAAGTACCATGGATTATCAACAGAACAAACCAATCTATCTTGCAAGAAGTACAGCCAATGCTCCTCAAAAGACTCCTTCTCAAAAACTTTGCTTATGCTGTCTGGAGAGACCAATTCCTCGAAAAAAGATAGGAGGTAGAAGAGCAGAGAAAGAGAAGAAAAAAGGATGATGCTCATGGAGACAGTTGACACAGCAGCTGCCCCAATGAGCGCCAACACATCCATTGAGATGATGAAGTGGGACTGGGCAGTTTCATTCTATTGTAAATAGCTTCTCTGTGAGTTGGAATCAACTATAAAGCATTTAACAACTGATGGATATTTTCCCAATGTAATCTTTGCTTAACTCAAAGGCATTATTTGATGTCTTGATTGCTCTTTCATACACATTGACTGTACATCTAAGTAAAATGAAAACCTTGACAAAGTCAATCTTCTGACCATCTAACATAATGCTGCTTCTCAGTACTCTTGTGAGGCCTACTGAAGTCATGCTTCCCCCAAATTACCACAAATGCTCTGTGTTTGCTCACTCCCTCAAGGAGAACCTGGCCTTTGTCAACAGAAAAGGAGCTATGAAAAATACAAGTAGTTTCCAATTTATGACATATGTGAGTTAGAATCCATATATATGCCATTTTTGTTTTGTTTTTTCTCTTTTTTACAATTTAATAATATGTTCTCACTTATAGATTAACTCATTCTCTGGCATTTCACATTTAAAACCAAAGAAACCCTCCATCTAGCATTAATAACTTTAGCCTGCCAGAATTTCACACCAAGTTGGGAGGCACACATTTACTGACTGTGGTGGTTAAGGTTGGGTGTCACCTTGGCTAAGTTAACATTCTCACTGGTCTGAAAGTTATGCAATGAAGTCTTTAGCTAAATATGGGATAAGATAGCAGTGTCCATTTTCTGTTCTGATGCAGTCATCTTCTATTTTTTTGAACACTAATTTTCACATAAGACTTGGTCTTTAAAACCCTAACCATGGCAATCAGGGAGGAGTGGGCATGCATACAAAGTTATAACATGTAATTTGCTGATGACATCATATTCATATATTTTTATGTAATATTTCTAACTTCTAAAGACAAATAGACATCAGATTTTGGTAGATACTGATAATGAAATGCCATAATAGTGAAATTAAAAAAAATAAATTAGGTATTTGACTTATGGCAAACTGTTTTAAAATAGCATTGATACAGACTAGAGACTATCTATACTGTCTTCAGAATGAATATAGGCTTTATAATTTGTCTCAGGTCAGCACAGACAAGATATTCTATCCAAGTTCATGACCAGGAAAAGCCAAGCTAGGGAGCTCCAATCTTTTACAGGCCAGGAAGCCTGTTAATTTGTTCAACATGATATAAAATGTTGGACCAGTAACCATATTTGTTTTCTATGTTTCTTTTTTCAGTTTGGAAAGTTTTTTGGTTTTGCTTTCTTAAATCATTGTGACACTTTTTAAAGATACACAAAGGTAAAGGCAATAAAATAGTGAACATTTTATGACCCAGTTCAAGAGCCATCAACATTTTAAAATACCAGGATTCATCTCTTTGTCAAATTTGGTTTTACTACGGTATATTATGGCCCTAACAAATATTCTCTGTTTTATTGACTATACAAAGGCATTCAACTGTGTGGATCATAACAGATAATGGATAAAATTACAAATAGAAGGAATTCCAGAGCACCTAATTGTACTCATGCAGAACTTGTATATAGATCAAGAGGTTCAAAAGAATAAGGAGTAACAAAATCAGGAAATATTTATGAGGGCTGTATCCTTTCACCAGACTTATTCCATTTGTATGCTGAGCCAATAGCCATAGAAACTAGACCATGTGAAGATTGGAATCAAAATATCTGTAAAGAATAATATAATAAAATATTCGTTAACAACTTATGATATGCAAATGAGGCAACATTGCTTGTGGACAGTGAAGAGGACTGAAAGCACTATGGCTGAAGAGCAAATATCAAAACCTTCAGTCTGGATTGCACTTCAAAATAAAGAAGCACTTCAAGGGGCTGAGCCCCGGTGGTGTAGTGGTTGTGCACGGGACTGCGGCCCACTGGGATGGAGGTTCGATTCCAGCTCACAGGAGCAAAGGCTGGGCTTCCTACTCCCACCACCTGAGGGCAGTGATGCCCCGCCCCCCCCAAAGAAAAGAAGCACTTCAAAGTCCTCAAAACTGGGGGGGAAAAGACAGTGTGTTAGTCTGGGTAGATGGGAGAAACAAATTAATAAACATGCATATGTGCATAAGGGAGAGGTTTGTATACAAGAGAAAATGAACATTAAGAAAATATCCTAACTCAGCCCAGTCCAAGGTCATAAGTCCGATATTAGTCCACATGTCCAACACCAATCAATAAGTCCTCTTTAGACTCACAAAGCATATGCAATGACACCACAGGCCAGTGTGTGCAAAGTCTTGTGTAGTAGTGGTAGAAGTAGTGGTAGAAGCATCTCAGCTCTGGCAGGGATCTCTCCATGGCTCCTCCAGTTTCCAGGGCTCAGGGTCTATCAGCATGCTACCATGGGTCTTGTCAGCTCCAATGTCTCCAGGGAGTGAGCTTTGTGTCTTGTCAGTAGAGCATCACCAAGGGACTGAGCAGTGAGTCTCTCACCTCCAAGGGGAAAATACTGCCATATTTCCCAGAATTCTCAGAAGAAAATCATGCCCACACAGAGATCTCATTGGCTATCTCCAGATTGACAGGCTAGACTCCACCCCTACACTCGTAAGCCTCAGAATGACACCAGATTAGGTGACTGCCACAGACAATATCAACATAAAGAAAGGATGAAAGTTGCCAAGAATTTCCTTTTACTTGGAACCATAATCAATGTTTATTGCTTATGCTTACGCAATGCTTATTTTTGAAGGAACTACTAAGAAATCAGATGGCTTACTGCATTGGGCAAATATGCTGCATGAGATATATTCAAAGTGTTAAAGAGCAAAGATGTTTGCTTCAGGATGAACAGATGAGCCAATCTCTGCTATTTTAAATCAACTCACTTGCATGTGACAGCTGGACAATTAATAAGGCAGACTAGAGAACTGGTATATTTGGATTATAGTGTAGACTGATACTGAAAGTGCCATACATTGTCAGAGCAAAAAAATCTGTCTTGGAGGAAGTACAACCAGAATGTTCCTTAGGAGTAAACCAAATACCATTCTCACTAGCCTCAATTCAATGCTAACATACTGCAACACCCGATGGCTTTCCAAGACTCTAGCTGTTTACAGGAGCAAAAAGTCTAGTCTTTCTGCCACTGAGCTGTTGGCGGTTTTGAACAGCCAGTGGTGCAGATCACAGATCAACACATAATCACAATCCCAGATTTCCTTTAGAAACAAAGAGGGGGAGAGTTTGTCTCCTCTACTTTGTTCTTATTATGAGGAAGAAACCATTCCTACTTAATAAAGTAGGGGATTAGAAAAAATGAGAATATTTTCAATCAGATGGATTGGTACACAGTCATAATAATGACTTCAAACATGCAATGATCATGGGGCTAGTACAGGATAAAACAGGGTTTCACTGGTTGAACTTAAGTGTTGCTAAGCAATAGGCACCTGAACAATAGCACCAGGATGTCAACTGTAAATCCAAAGGTCACATGTCTGAATTCATGTGAACAGCTCAGCTTCTCCTTTCATACAGCTTCCATGGCAGTTGTGTTTTTAAAGGGCATTCAAGCCTAAAGTTTGACCACAAGGTTTGCAAAAGACAAACAGAAGGAAAACAGTGCTGAAAGTTATTGGTAGAGTCAGCATATGGATTAAGACTTCCCTGAATTTCTTCAGACCATTAACCAAGAATGTCAATAGTCTTGTGCTCTGACAGAATGCGTTAGACAATTGCTGTCCCACACTAACCAGGTCACAAAGGAGCAGCCTCCCTTAGAGGCTTGCCTTAGTGTTTCCTTGATGGAAATTGCTAGGTTGAGGTCACATAGTTATCAATCAGGCTCTGACTGTCTGGGTTGGAATGCCCTGGACAAATCTTTTAAACCCTTCTGCCTAACCCCAGTCACATTCCCATTCCAATTTCTGTATTCCTGCCTGCAACCAAAGTGATCTGCAGTCAATCGTGTACCTGTCAAGGTCTCCCATGTCCTCCCAAGTCTTATTTATGGTCTGATTCTCTGAACTTTTGGACCCCATTTTGACTTCACGTTAACAGTCGCCTGTAAGACTCAATAAATCTCCCTAAATGATATTTGAGACTCAGAGTCTCTTTTATACACTAAAAGAAGTGGCCTGGTTACACATCTAGGGAGCATGGCTCCCAGGTCACAAGCACAGGAAAGCTTCCATAATAAGAGCCCAAACATCCTCATTAAAAAAGGAAAACTCACACTTGTCGGAAGGCAGAGAAGTGACTTTAACTTGGTTCTAATTTTTCATATTTTCTGACTGCTTCTTTTAATTGAGGATTTCATCTGATTTACTTTGTTGTTCTTGTTAGTTTTATTGTTGTCAGTGTTAGCTTTACAATGTTTTTCTATATGAAATCCAGGATAGGTAAGTCTATAGATGAACAGTTCTTTGGGGGTATGGCAGGGAGGTTGGGGGGAAATAGGCCACTACTAACACTAAGTACATGAATGGAGAAAATATTCTAAAATTGATTGTGGTAATAATTGTACAACTCTTCTCAAGCTCTTGAATTGTTTATGTGAGTTATACACCAATAAAATTGACATGAAAGAAAAGTCAGACTAGACCAAGATTTCTTCAAGCTAGAGTTTTTGACAATGGACTGACCAAGGAAAGGAAGTAGTTCAGAAAACTCCTGCCAGGGGACTGCCCCACGGGAGTGGATGCTGCCCGCATGGACCATCGACCCAGCCATTTCCAGCCACTCCTCACACCCGCTGCACACAGTCACCTCTGCAACCTCAGGTGGCCCCGTACTGATAACAGACCCAGCCGGCTGATGAGTGAAGAAGCCCTCATGGCTTCTTGGTTTTTTTGTGGATTTTTGTCCTCCATCCCCCTTTTACTCCTGCTTCCTTCCTTCTCCCATGTGTCATAACCCCCTGCAGACATGTACTTAGATAGCAATAGAAGCATGTATCTCTACCCAATGGACATTGTCCCATTCTGCAGTACAGTAGCCCTCAAACACAGACCACCTACTTGATGCCATCGCAACAGAATGTAGTATCCCACCCATGTCCCACTCTTCATCTCTCTCTCTCTCTCTCTCTCTCCCTCCCTCCCTCCCTTCCTCTTTCTCTCTCTAATTCTATTTCTTCTTTTTCTAAGCACATATATATGTGACTGGTGCAGTGAAGTTGCTTAATACAGCATTGTTAGATACTGAAGGCCTGAGGAATGGAACAGAACATCATTGGCAATAATGTCAGAGGACGACCCCCTCAGGTCAGAGGGCACTCTGAATCTGACTGAAGAGGAACTGCCTTTTTGGAGTGGAATGGACCATGGTGACATGGACGCAGTAAAGTCTGTGGTAATAAAGTCTTCTGGATCTTCATTTGCTGCTGTAGCACAACTCAACATGAGAAGAAACAGCTGTAAATATCAATTAATAATCAAAACTTGAAATGTACAAACTGTCTATCAGTGAAAATGGAAGATCCTCAAAAATGAAATGCATACATTTAAATTATGGTGCCGATCTCATCATAGTCTTTCAAGCTTTATTCTTTGCTGTGAAACTCATTTTCCTTTATAATAGTGGTATCGTAGAGTATTTATCTTTATGAGAGGGACTAATTTTGCTAAACACAATGTTCCCTAATTTTATACATCTATTAAGTTGTTTGACAGAGTTATCAGTGCTTTTCAAGGATGCATACTATTTGATTGTGTGAATATAGCGGGTTGTGGACCCATTCCTCTATAGTCAGAGTTGTTGATTGTTTCCATCTTTTTGCTAGCTTGGAAATTGCTACAGTAAACACAGGTGTGCACGTGTCTATCTGTGATGTGCTCTTGATTCTTTCAGAGTATATACTGAGCATAGAGATCATCAGGGCCCTAAGGCATTTGTGTCCACATTTGTTTAAGAGAACTCCATAGTGGTTTACTCTGCTTGGAATAACACTATGCAGAGGAATAGAGCTATGTTCAGGGTCAAAAAAGAGCACCCTCAACCTATCTTAAACTAAAAGAACTAAAGAAAAAAAAATCAAGCTTCAAGTTGTAACATTGAAAGAGTGTGTCAATAAACCTGTTAAAAAATTTTAAAGACCCATTTACATTGAAGGAAGAGGTCCAAGTTGAACTGATGATATTAGCCAAAACAGGGCACCAGGAATTGATGGGATACTAATTAAGATATTTCAACAAGTTGACAAAGCACTGGAATCATGCAGTCATTTACGCAAAAAAAGTTTGGAAGACAGCTTCCAGGCCAATTGATTAGAAAAGATCCGCATTTGCATCCATGCCGAAGAAAGGTGGCCTGCTCTCTCCTAATAACAGACCTGCGGTGCTTGAGACTGGCCAGCTCTGTTTGGTTGTTCTGCTGTCAGTCCACGGTACTTTCAATATTCCTCGCCAGCACCGGAGTGCAAGGCAGCGATCTCCCGCGGTCTTGGGAAGAGACTTGGGCCTCTTTGTCGGCGTCGCTTGCAAGGTGTCATCAAATCGGTCCCAACTCAGGGCAGCTCTGTCCAAAACAGAACTAAACACTGCCTGGCCCTGGGTCCTTTTCCCCGTTGTTCTTACGATTGAGCCTATTGCTGCAGTCCCTTTATCAATCCACCCTGTCGAAGGCATTGCGATTTGTCACCGACCCTCTCCTTCACTAGTGGGAGAGTGGTTCAACCTCGGGCTGCAATGTGAATGACCTACAGTTGGACGCAACCCCAGCTCTGCCAGAGAAAGACATGGCTTTCAACTCCAGCAAACCATTAGAGTCTCAAACCCCACAGGAGGTCACTATGGGTCAACATTCATAGACACAGAGTTTATTTGAAGTGGGTGCTGCCTTATTGAGTATGCTGTGCTTCTTTGGAGTGACATTAATTCTGCCTATTGCAAAGGGTTGTGTTGGAGCGTAGCTTTCTGAGCACCGAGCTTTCTGAAGGATATGGTTTAAAGTGGATGCCCTAAAACTCTTTATGAGTTCCCATAAGAAATTCAACCTCTATTGAATTCTTTCTGACCAACTGACTATCAGTGTGAAGGGCCTGAGCCTCAGGCAGAGGGGATTAGGGAGTGAATTACTATGACTTCCATAGACACATCGGAGAGGGTCTGCCCAGCCCTTTAGCCTCCCTGAAAAGAGGTGTGATTGGGTTCCCTGGGCATTTAATTGTATTTGATTGCCTGAGTCAAAGGGCCTTGAACCAATCTTGTAAACTCCTCTGTCTAGGATAATATGTGTGTCTTCATCATAGTCCATTCCTGTCTTCGTAGTACCTCCCACCTGCAGTTTCAATGTATTGATTCACTGCCAATCATCCTTTGTGACAGTTTCCTTTGTTCTCCATGTCTTGTATAAAGGGGCAGAATTTCTATAAATATTTAGAAGTCATTATGACCTTGAGCTAATGGTCTCTGTCATCAGATTATGCATCTTTCTTCGTATTGTTTTTGTCCTGCTTAAGACTAACTAAGTAAAAATAAAACGTCTAAGTAAGTGTTCTCAAGTTGTATTCCAGATTTGGACATCTTTGTCCCTTAAAACAGGGTATGTCTTTAGATGACAACTTTTACCCCTGTTACCCACTAGGTTTCTAAGTCATGACTTTGCTCTGCATAGGGAGAATAATGGTTTTTAAAACACCACCTACTTTTTAGCATAATTCAATTGAAAAAATTCTCTTCAAGAAAACTATGTAGTGCTTTTCAATACTTTTACACAAATAGGTACTCATGCACACATGCTATAGTCACATGAACGTGTGATATTTTTTATTATTTTCATAAATCACTTTTTTCACCTACTACTTGTACCATACATAGGAAACCTAATGAAGGGGTAACCAAACAAGCCTGGAAAAAGCTCCATTAGGCAGAGCATGCATTTCCCAGGCCCCAACTCCCACCCAACAGGTGGGCAGTTAGCCGCTGCTCTGAGTTAGTGTGCCCACCGATGTCGCCTGGGAAGGTAGTCTCTGATCACGGTGAATTTCTTTCATAAAAGCAGTTTGGCTCAAATTTCATTTTGGGGGGGATTGTTGATTTATTGAAGAGGGTGCGGCTTTGAAATTTTGTATTCTGCTTGGGGAAAATAAAGAAAGTTTTGATGTTGAATATAGCTTACAAATTCAGCTTATAGGAAAAACTCTACTGTGTGAGTAGTTTTCTCATTTCAAAAAAGGATGAAATGTCAACTGATGACAAACCTCGTCTGTCAATTTCTGGATGGACAAAAATGTTGATGTAGTGCATTTTAACTTTATCGGCCACAAATCAGGCCTTTTTTTGGTCACACACTGGTATGCGATCTTTTCAGAACCTCTAAATAGAAAGACAAATTAACAATCCAATGCCACCTCACTGTGAGCCTGTAGCAGAGGGCAGAACTGCCGCTGTGCTTTCCAGCACTCTAACCCTTTGAGGGAATAGAAAGTCTGTCTGTCTCCCAAGTGGAGCCCGCTGTCTTCAAGCTGGTGACCTTGTGGTTAGAAGCCCAATGTGTAATCACTGGATGACCAGGGCTCCCCTGGAGCTGACCTTTAATAAAAGCTGTATCCGTCCGTAATTTTAAGTTTGGCGTACTGGTGGCTCGTGGAACAAAAAGAAGATACTGAAGATTCCCTTTCCCATGACCCTCCATTTTCTGCCCTATTTTGTGTCCCTAGAGGCAAATGTCTCTAGGTCCTAGCTTCAAATATTCACGGTCATCCAGGGTCCCATTGAGATAGCAGCCCTGCAGAGAGATAATGGATTATTTTTTCAAAATCACACCTGTTTGGTGCCATATGTGGGCTGGTAGCTCTAACGCTCTAGCTTCCCATAACCAGCTCCGGCTCCTTGCAGACGTGGGTGATGGCTTCTGTTCGTGACAGTTTCTGCATATCTCATCTCCTTTCACAGTGATTCCCGAGGGTTTCTGAGACTGTAACTGTACATAGCAGCAGAAAACCCAGTCTTTCTTCATGGGGGTTGTGGGTGGTTTTGCACTTCAGACCATGCGGATCACAGTCCAAAGATTAACTACCCTACCACCAGGGCTCCGTCACCCTGCTCAATGTCATTGTTATTATCAGCTGTCATCAAGTTACGCACAACTCATGGAGACCCTGTGCATATAATGGGGTTGAGTCTTGTGCTCCATGGAGTTTTTTTTCACTATCTGAGTCTTCAAAATAGATTGCAGACCTCTTTACCTAGTCGTTCGTAGTCTGGGAGCTCCACAGAAACCTGCTCCACTTGATAGCGCCACACACATCTCCACTGGCAAACAGGTAACAGTTATAAATACAAGAATCAAGCCGAGGTCTTCGGCATGTAATCAAAGAGCACCGTCGCTGAATCGTCATGCCTACCATTTCCATGAAAGTTTCTCCATCTCGGGTGAGACACCTGGGGTGGTATTCTGTTTTCTTTTGACACCCTAATTGGATAAGCTAAAAAGAAAAAGAAAATCACCCCCAAACTCAAACTCGCTGCCATGGAATTGAATCAATCCTGACTCTGAAAGAGCCTGTGACTTTCCAAGACTGTAATTCTTTAAGGAGGTAGAAAACCGTGGCTTTCTCCCAAGGAGCAGTTGGTGGTTTCAAACCGTTGATCTTATGGTTAGCAGACTAACTCAGAACCACTTGCCAGGGCTCATTATTATTAAAGAGGCCAAAAAACACGAGTCATTTATATTTTTCTTTAAATACAGTTTATATTACATTTTCATATTACTATGTCCAACTTATAAGAAGGCCATACCAATTTAAAGGCAAAATCAATCTTGAAGTGATTTTCTAATGCAGAAAGAACTAGGAGATGTTCCATTTAATTGCTTGATCAATAGTCTTACTGACACTCCATTTAAACACAGAGAAATACATCATTTGAACTAATGAAAAGCACAATTGGAGATGTATCTAGGAGACAGATATAATCCTTGGCTAAGGG
This sequence comes from Nesogale talazaci, assembly GCA_004026705.1. Lineage (NCBI taxonomy): Eukaryota > Metazoa > Chordata > Mammalia > Afrosoricida > Tenrecidae > Nesogale > Nesogale talazaci. The sequence continues at coordinate 22,419 of PVJH01005334.1, read as the reverse complement.
TTATAATTAACTGTTTTATTTTAAAAGCTTTCCCACTAGACAGTTGTACTATTGTGAGAGCATTGACATAAGATATTGAATGGTGACTGCTCTAAAATATTATGCTCTTATGAACTGTAGTTATAGGAACTGGAAAGTAATTTTTTTAATGTTATTCATTGTGGTCTGTGATATGTGTTGAATGATGTGAAATCTAAATTGTATTCTTAAATTTGAAATAGCTGTGTGATTAAAACCAAAAGTTTTAGTCTTCTGTTAACTTAATTTCTCAATTCATAACGATGCACTTGCTCATGCTTACTGTTAGTGAAATTGCTATGAAGTTCTCTGTGTGTTCGAAGGAATACTAGCCCACTTACAGTCGACAGTTTGTAAAACACATCTTTTCAAGTCTTCTAAATCCGTGATTAATCAAGAAACTATGGTTGCATTAACAGTATTCCTGGTAATTTTGGGGACTTGTAAAAAGCCACAAATTTATGTTCACTGAGATAGCTGTGTTCTTAGTAGGTCACACTTATTTCTATTAAAAATAGGATGAACAGTCTTTGAAATTGGAATCATTTCTCATGGCCAGGTAGATCAGTGCAGATATGCAGTGGAATGTCACAGATAAAATTCACTGACCATTGTGTTGTTTATTCATTTACTCATCAAATGCTCGTTATGTGCCAATGATACTCTAGATCAAGGTACTTTTGAAGGAAAAAAGAAAGGGGCACAGTTTGTGGCACAAAGTGCTTACAAAATGACACCCTGAAAACGAACACTGTTGGATAGTGCCCACAGCAGAACAGGGAACGTTCCTCGGGGAAGGTATAAGCAGACAACAGTAGACGTTTAGAGAAAGGAGAGAGCACAAGTCAACGTGTGTCAGGAGAATTAACATCTGTGATTGAGGGAGGTCTCCAGGGGTGAGGAGCATCCGAGGAGTTTCAAAGGAGCACATACTCCCTCTGAGGAAATCTTTTCTTACTGGCACATCCTGCAATCCCGACGGGCTTTCTTACCTTCAAGCGTCATGACTGTTAGACTCCTTTAAACGCTCAGTAGTCACTTTCAAAGTAATTTTTCAAAAACACGCTACTAAAGAATACATCGTAGGAGCCTTCGGGCAGTGGATTTTGTGGGCGCTGCTAACTGCAAGGTCAGGAATTGGAAATCGCCAGCCGCTCCACAGGAGAAAGACGACACTTGCTCCTCTTGGAAAGGGTTCCCGTCTTGGGAAGCAGCAGGGGGCAGTTCTACCCCGTTCTGTACAGTCATGAGGACTCAGACGCAACGTGATGGCTGTGAGAGAGGTCGTCAGAATAACAATTACTAACTTTGAAGTTTCTTCATGGAAATTTCCTTAATATTTAGCAAAATAGTTCAAAGAAAGCAGATGGTTTTAGCACGGGTGGTGTTATAAACAAACAGAGAGACAGAAGAACCAGAAGCACATGTGTTGCTCTTTCTCCCAAGCATGGTTACAAACAAGGAGGGTTCATTTGAGCCTCCAGTTCAGATCATGATAGACTATGCATTAGGAGATTTAATCTATCTCGTGAACCCAGAAGAAATGTCTGTCCATGGAACTTTCTAGAAACCCAAAATAAAAATGCCGAGTTATCTCACTATCATGCTCGGCCTCCCTTTAGGTTTCAGTATTTTCTCTCTGTAACATTACTCTTGATCAATCCCTATTATGCCTCTCATACTCACCTTGTCACTGATTTTGAATAAAGATGGAAGGTGTATGGGCCCCCAATGGAATGATTTTTTTTAAAAAGAGGAGTAAAGAGGAACCTACAGCAAGGACTCAAGTAGAAAATATTTGGAAATGAAGATGACAACGTGTGCACAAATGTGCTTGATACAAAGGATGCATTCAATGTTATAAGAGCTGTAAGAGCCCCCACTAAAACTATTGAAAAAAGAACATATCACTAAATATTATCTATTAATAAAAGGGTTCCACCTCCAAAAAAGAAACAATTTTTTTCTGTACCTCACAGACCCTATTGGCACTGAAAAGGAGAGTTTGGAAACCTCTGGCCCATGTGATAGACCAAAATTCCCTCTAAAGAATTGCTATGCCATTAACAGTACTTTCTAGAGAAGAAACCACATAGAGGGTTGAGCTGTCCTACCCATGCCTTAAGTTTCACTTAAGCCTGGAGAAAATACTGATGAGGATAGCCATTGCTACCTAGTGAAGGCCTTAGCTCCCTACTTCCCTGGAAGAGGTCAGTAAAAACCTTATGCATTGCTTCAAATCACTTCCAAATAATGAAAGCTGAAACAAATTTTGGAAACAATATTGTCAGAGATACTGGTGGCCCTCAAGTCCAAGGACACTTGAACTGTAACTGAAGAAAAGTCCACCCTGTTGACATGAGTCTGGCAAAATCTATGGCAGTGGGCTCTTCAAGGTCTTCCTTTCTTGATGAAGCCTGACTCTAGGGAAAGAGCAACAGCTGCAAAAATATTTTAATGATTAGAACTTGGAATGTCCATGTATGAATGCAAGAAAATTGGAATTAGTAAAAAATTAAATAGAACACATGAAGATCAGTATCCTAGGTACTAGTGAGGTGAAATGAACCAATCCTAGCCATTTTGAATCCGAAAATCATGATATACTATGCCAGGAATAACATAATAAAGAGAAATGGCATTACAATTATTGTCAGAACAGACCTTGCTAAATCCATCCACAGTAAGATGCTAGCTGTGATCAAATTATATCTAGCTGCCTTCAAGGAAATCCAATCAATAAAAATATTATTCAGATTTATGGACAAAGGCTAGTGTTGAAGGAATTGAAGAATTCTACCTAGGACTTCAGTCGAAAATGAATCAAACACACAATCAAGTTGCATTCGGTGTTTGGAAAACAAAAGTTGGAAACAAAAGGAAGGAACAGTAGCTGGAAAATATGTACTTAGTGATAGAAATGAAACCGGAGATCACATAACAGAATTTTGCAAAACCAATGGCCTGTTCATAGCAAATATCTTTCTTCTATAACACAATGGGCAACTACACATATGGATTTCCCCAGATCGAGTGCACAGAAATCAAATTGACTACATCTGTGCAGACAATGGAGAAGCTCACTATCAATAGTGGAAATGAGGCCAGGAGTTGACTGTGGAAAAATCAAGTTCTCCTAGGTAAGTTCAGGTTGGAGATGAAGAAAATCACAGCATTATCAGCTAGGCCAAGAAACAACCATGAAGCTATCCCCCCTCAGTTTTGAGAACCCCTCAAAAGCAGGTGAGCTGCAGTGAGCACGAACGACAGAAGACCGATGAGCTGAATCAGGATAACCAGAACCTCATACATGAAAAATACAATGATCAAAGCCGATGGCAGAAGACACTCCGAAAGTTACTATTCATTCATAGTAGATAAGGCAACAGTAAAAAGGACAATGCCAAGGAATTGCAGAGAAAATTTCAAAGGGCAGCTCTAGAAGATTAAGCCAAATGTTATAATGAAAAGTGCAACATATTCTATTATAACCTTGAATTTAAAAGCTAAAAGGGAAGAAAACACTCAGTATATCTGAAAAATGAAAAAAAATCAAATAGCAATTTTTAAAGATTGTAGGAGCAAAATATTGAATGATGCTGGAAGAATCAAGAGAACATGGAAAAAAAATACATCGAATCACAATACCAGAAAGAACTAACCAGCATTCCATCATGTACATATGAGCAAGAGCCAATGGCACTGAAGGAAGACGTTTAAGCTGCACTGAATACATTAGTGAAAAAAAAGAAAAAAAGAAAAAGAAAAACAAGGCTCCAGGAATTAACAGAATACCTAGTGATATGGTTCCGAAAGCTGAAGAAACCCTGGAAACATTCACGCATCTATTTCTGAACAATTTACTGAAAGAAATACATATTTGGGCCCATTCCAAAGAAAGGTGACCCAACAGAATGACCAAATTATAAAACATTACCATGACTATCACACATAAGTAAAATTTTACTTAAGATTGCCCACAGTGGTTACAGCAGAACATTGATGGGGATCTCCAGAAGTTCAGGCCAGATTCAGAAAAGGACATGGAACAAGGGATATCATCGCTGATGTCAGATGGATCTTGGCTCAAAGCAGAGAGTACCAGAAAGATGTTTACTTCTATTTCATTGATTATAGCAAGACATTCAACTGGATCATAACAAACTATGGTAACCTTGAGAAAATAATGAGAATTTCAGAACATCTTATTGTGTTCATTCAGAACTTGTACATGGATCAAAAGACAGTGGAAGGAAAGAGTGCCTGGTGTAACATCAGAAAAGGTGTCCATCAAAGTTGTATCCTCTCGCCATACTTGTTCCATCTAGAGGGCGAGCAAATCATCAGAGTAGCTAGACTATATGAAAGAGAGTGCAGCATCAAGATTGGAGGAAGACTTATGAACTTCTTACCCTGTGGCATGCAGTTAACGCACTGAAAGTGAGAAGGGATTGAAGCACTTGTGAATGAAGATCAAGAATTGTAGCCAATAGTATGAATGACAGCTCAATTTAAGGAAGACCAAAATCCTCACAACTGGACCAGAAAGTAGCATGTGATAAGTGGAGTAAAAGTTGGAGTTGTCAAGGAATGTGTCTTACTTGGGTCTACAATGCATACTCATGGACGCAGGGGCCAAGAGATCAAAAGACATGGTCTATGAGGCCAATCTGCTGCAGATGACTTCTTCATGGTATTGAAGACCAAGGCTATTTCTTTGAGAATGAAGGTATGCCTGACTCAAGTCATGGGCTTGTTCATTGCATCACATGCTCGTGAAAGTTGGACATGGGATAAGGAAGACTGAAGAAGAATGGACGCATTTGAATTGCGGCGCTGTTGAAAAGAAGTGAAAGTGCTCTAGCCTGCTAAAGGAACAAAGCAATCTGTCTGGGAAGAAAGTGGCCAGAGTGCTCCTTGGTGACAAAAATGTTTAGACTTCATAACATTTACTTTGACATATAGTCCGGAGAGATCAATCTCTGGAGAAGACCCATCGTGTTTGCTGAAGTGGAGGAATGGAGAAAAAAGAAGTTGCAGTTTTTCTGTTAGGTCTCTGGAACTGTTCTGATGGGGAATAAGCCTGGTGTTAAAAAAGGTGGATGTGCTAGTTATCTAGATCCACTGTAACAGAAGTACCATAAGCGGATGACTTTATCAAATGAAAATGGTTTGCTTTACTCTTCAGCAGGCTATAAGTCCAAATTCAGAAGAATGCTTCTAAGTCCAGTGTTTCTCAACCTTCCTGATGCTGTGACCCTTTAAGATGGTTCCTCATGTTGTGGTAACCCCCAAACTATAAAACTATTTTCATGGCTACTTCATAACTGCAATTTTGCTATAGTTATGAATTGGGTGACCCCTGTGAAAAGGTCATTCAACCTCCAAAGGGGTCACGACTCCCAGTTTGAAAACCACTTCTCTAGAGGAAGGCTTTCTCTTCCTGTCAGTTCACATTTTCTGGTCTCCTTTCACCCTTGGTAAGTTGTGTGTTGCTTGAGGATCTACACATGTCTTGGCATCAGTCTTCCCCTTAGTCTAGGAGGTTCCCAGTACAGAGAGCCCAGTTCCAAAGACCACTCTGCTGCCTGTTCTTTCTTGGTTGTACGAGGTCTCCCTGTTCTTCATTCCCTTGTTTAACCACTTTCATATTTCAAAAGGGATTGGATCAAGGTCAACCCTAATCCTGTAGGCTGTGTCCCGCTCCAGTAACATAAATGCCTCTGGCCCTGCCTCGGTACCATCAAGAACAACAAACTAACTGCCATCAAGTCCTGTCCAGCCCATGGCAATCCTGAGGCTGCACATCTCTATGGGAACAGATAGCTTCATCTTTCTCCCAAAGTCTGGCTGAGGTTTGGAAGAGTCAACTTGCAGACAGTCATTCAGCATCTGCCCGTCAGGACCCCCGGGGCTCCAGGAACACCATGGTAATGAGGAATTACTAGCCCATAGAATAATTGCATCATTGCATCAGATCACAAAATGGAGTATCATTACCTAGGACGGGGATCACGGCACATTTTTTTCACACACAATCCATTCCCTTGCCATGGAGAAGTTGGAGAATGAGGCTATACTAGAATTTGTCTTTTTGGAACCTCGTGTTGTTTATTAGAGTTTTTCAGACAGCCACAGCAGATGCCCTTCTCTTCCCACAGTGGCTACATTTGATATGCATGCAGTCTATAGAACCTGCTGGTCTACTCACCTTTTATTTCTACCATTGTCAACTTCTGCTGCTAGACTTGGACAGGCCCCACTGAGAGGATGGCTCTGGAGCAAACACTTATGCAGGTTTCAGACATGTGCTTACAGCCATGCAGGCAGGGTCAATGTACTCCTGGGTATTTTAGTATGTCCCAGAAGGCAAAGAACAGAGACAACTGACAGAACCACACCATTGTCCCACTGACTTCGCCTCCTGGGGATGCTTGTTGCCAGAGTGGGGCCCTCTAAAGCCAGGATCTAAGGCAAATGGCGTTATTGTCAGAGTCCAATAACAACAAGAACATAAAAGGTAATGCTAAAATTTGCGTTCTGCCTTAGAATTTCAAAATGTTTTGTTCTTAGACATAGTCTCCTTTTTTTCCTCATCACTCTCTGTCACAAGAATGAGTGTTCTTGGTTGTGTGGGTTTTCATTTTTAATATGCAGAATAATTTACCATACAAAATAAATTTGGCAATAGACAGAATGTGCCCATCTGTTCTTGCAATATTTTTGGCACTCCTTGAATGGCAGGTATGTGCAGGATCAGCACTTTAGTCAGCATGCCTCACACACAAGGCGATTTATCGTGCCTACCTTCCCAGGGCATCCCAAACCTTCATCTGATTCTGTCCTGGAAATGGCAAAAATTAAAATGCAAATTCCAGGTCAGGTCTGGCATTGATCAGCAGTTTCCTTTATTTATTCATCTATTTACCTACCAGGACATTTAATGACTAAAGGAAGCCTGGTGGCGCTGTTGGCTTGGCATTGGTCTTTTCAGGTCTGTAGTTTAAAATTCCGAGGAAGAAATATGAGGCTGTGTGCTTCCCAAAAGATTTGGAGTCTTGGAACCCTACATAGGGTTGCTATGGGTTTGGCATCATCTACTTGATGGCAATTGGTTTGGGCAATGTGCAGTTGTTAGGATCCGTGGTGATACGGTGTGTAAGCTAGGCTGCTAACTGAGAGGTCAGAGTTTGAATCTTCCAGTTGGGCTGAAAGAGAAAGGTAAGAGTGTCTGCTTCTACAAATATGGACTGTCTCAGAAACACTGAAGAGCTGTACAAGTGTTCCTAATAGAGTTGCTCTAAGTCCGAATTGACTTGAGGGCAATGGCTTTGGTTTGGGACTGTGGAATATGACCTGCCACATGATTAGGCCCAGAGGAACGAAACGACACATGATTTAGTGGTCCTCACCTAGGATGGTGATTTTGACCTCTGCAGTGCTGTAACGTCACAATAAAAATGAGATATTGCCATTGTTGGTTTTAGCTTACGACTTCATAGATCCTTTTTCCTTAGAAATGTTTTTAATAGTTTAAGTATCTCTTTTTAACACACACACACACAAATACAAATTCACTGCCACCTAGTTGATTCCAACCCATAGCCACCAGACATGACAGGGTTTCTGAGACTGGCACTCTTTGTGGAAGAGAAAAGCCTCTCCTTTCTCCTGCAGAGATGCTGAGAGTTTTGAACTGCTGACTCTCACAGTTAAAAACCCAGAGAGTAAGCACGACTGCACAAGGCTCCTCTTAATAAAATGATGATATGTGTACATGAAAATTTAGGCTTTACACAAAAACACCTTGACAAAAGGGCTTATAAAATTGCCCACTCTTCACTTATTGATAGATATTTTGCTCATATTACAATAGTGAAACTCTATCCAATCATTTTGTGCATTAATGATCTGCATCATTGTAATAATGGTATGCTGAAGTGTTAGGGGACCCTGAGTATGATGTGAGTTAAGGAAACCTGTCGCTTTGGGCTGGGCCATGGTGTTCTGGTAGTGATATAACTGGACAGTTTGCAATGCTGTATGTAACTTGATAGTTATTTAGTGATGTCATCATACCACATTTTGTGATCTGGTGTGGTCAATCCTCCATTTCTTCATAATGATGATTTTTGCATTATGACTTGGTTTTTGGAAGCCAACCCGGTGAGAAAATGGGGAAAGAATATTTTTTTCCTATAGATACATTTTAGTTTCTTTTTCATTTGCCGCAGTTACTCTTTTGGAAAACTTTGTCTTCCAATCAAAGGAGGGCTCTAGACTTTAACTAAAAAGACTCAAAATCTTCTTGCCCACAGACCACCACCACCCCTCCCTCCCCGCCCCCCCAACACCACCACCTGCTTTGGTTCACCATCCTTCTTCTCTGACCAAACAGATGATGTCATAGCTATCAGATCTGTAGCATGACAGCGAGAGCACACCCCACTAATCCTAAGCCCCCAAAGTAAAACGAGGTGGTCTAAGTCTCATTGGCTGCATGTGAGCGAGGACTGCTGCTTTCATTCCAGGTGGTCGGGAAGGCAAACCAAAACCGAAGTCAGATGTGCAGTCATGAGACCCCCACCCTTCGTGTAGAAGAATAGTAATGGGCAAGAAAGAGCAGTTTAGAAAGGCTATGATTAAGTCTTAGAAAGCCCTGAAGACACCATCTAGCAGACATCCTCTCAAATCATCTCACGCATCTTCGTGCAACTGTAAATGCAAAGAACGGACCCTGTTTGATGGGAACGCTTTAGGAATGACCATGAGCATAATTGTAAATGGAACTCTTTTAGGTTAAACTGTGCCCTACCCCCAAAATGCGCTCGGTAAAGTAGAGGTACAGAGAAAAAGAGAAGGGTTCTCGACAAGATGGACTGGCACCGTGGCTGTAACAATAGCCTCAAACGTGGACAATTCTGAGACTGGTGAAGGATTGGGCAGTGTGCTGGTTTGCGTGGACTAAAGAAACAAATTCATGGAGACAGCCCTATGTATATAAGGGAGAGGTTTATATACAAGAAGAATTGAAAATTGAGGAAGCCTTGCAACCCAATCCAGATCAAGCCCATACGTCTGATATCTGGCCAGATGTCTGATACAAATCTATAAAGTCCTCTTCAGACTCACAAAACACATGTAATGAAATCAAATGCAGGAAAATCATAAGTCAGTGCCATCATAAGCATCTCAGTGCTGGCAGGGGTCTCTCTGTGGCTTCTCGGGCTTAGAAGTCTAGTTGTATTCATATGGCTTGTCCAGCGAAGGCCCTAGATAGATCCAGCCGCAGTGTCTCCCATGGAATTCATCTTTGTCAGTAGAGAATCTCCAAGGGAGTGAACAGAGAGAGAGTGTGCCTCTTGCTGCCAAAAAGGAATACTGGATTTCCCAGAATTCTCAGGGGACGGCCATGCCCACACAGAGGTCTCACTGGCTACCTCCAGATTGACAGGCTAGATAGATCCCACCCCTACACTCTTCATCCTTGGCACCAGATTAGCTGATTCCCACACACAGTGTTTTTTTCTGTTGCATGTGTGGTCACTGAGTCAGAACCACCACAAGGGCACCTAACAATAACAACAAATATGTGTTGTAAATGTAAGCCCTAGAACTTTGTCTGTAGTTCCATTCGGGAATGAGTTTTCTTTGCTATTAAAAAACAAATTAGATCTAGAGAGGGCAGCAGAAACAGGAAAGACAGAGGCTGTATTGCTTGGAGATCTTTAGGGGCTGAGCTGACAAGGACCTTGCTCCAGAACTAAGAACCTTCCCCAAGAACCAGTGCTCTGATTTTTTATTTCCAGTCTCCCAAACTGTGAGAAAATAAATTCCTATTGTAAATGCCACCCATTTATGGTATTTCAGGTATCGTCATCTACTAAATATGATAAATACTATTTTATACTTTTTTGCTTTTTCAACAACTTTGAAATGCTCAAATGGACACTTTAAAAAAACTATAATTTCACTTTATATTATAAAGAGATGGCCAACTAATTTCTTTCTATGGTTAATGCATGGAGGAATTACCATTTATTAGTGTCCTGATGAAGAAACAATAAACAAACCCACTGTAATGTATTTTAGATTGCATCATTTTATGGGTGACTTTTTTTAGTAATGCTTTTGCTTTGCTATTTTGGAAGTTTGGACTTTTTTATATAGCTTTAGTACACATTTTAGACATTGAAACGCTGTACTATTTATAAAACCGACTTTCTAATCTATTGAAAACAAGTGTATGAAAAAAATAGAAAGTATTTTAAATGCAGATTAGGATCTCTCAATCAAATAGCAAGAACTGCCCTGTTTGTTTCCAATACTGCCTATCACTGACATAGATGCCACCTCTCCTTTAGGGAAAGGTGAGTTGGTATGCTGAGTGAAGTAAGCCGACCTCAAAAGGACAAGAATGGTTTGAGTCTACTACCATAAGAAGAAGCCCCAATTGAAGAAATCTTAGGAACCAGCTCCTGAACAAAAGGTGAAGACTAGCTACCAACCATGGAAACCATATGCCATTTCATTTTTGCACACCTCACAAGAACCACATTGTGGGAAGAGCCCTCACCTTGTCTGGGGTCACTCCTTCAAAGGGGGAATGGGAGATGACCATACACTTGAGTTGTACAACATTGCGATAAGGCTGGGGCAAATCAGTACCATGATGAGCTCAGACGCTGGCCTTGCAGGCAGCATGGCATCACACAGGGGCTACACTAGAAGGATTTACCATAGAGGCCCTGCTGAATTGAGTCCTGCTTCCAAGTTTTCTGCAAAGTTGCCTTGAGTCTTCTTGAACTGAAGACTGGGGTACTCAGATGGGCGAGGTAACCAAGAGGGGCCATGGCAGAAAAGTGGACCTTGGAAGGTACCCTGAGTTAGATTGGTGTCCAATGTAAAGAGACCCAGAATCACCATAGATTTAGTACCTCACTTCTCCCTTCAGATGATAGATGCTGGATGATAGATGTCAATCTGTTGGATGGGGATCTGTACTTGGAAGAACTGATCCAAAAAGTTTCTCACTGTCATCATTCCCCATCCTCAGGGTAAACAGAGCTCAATTGACTGGGAGATTGAACTATGTAGAGCAAGAACTCATGGGTTTGTGCTCAAGATAGAACTCGATGTGCATAGACTCCTCATATCAACAGTGTCAAGAATGCTGTATCATTGGGAAAATTAGTAATATTATCAGTACAATTGCCTTGTACCTCATGGGGTGATTGATAATGTATATTTTGGGGGTTTGGATTGACAATGTATATATTTCTATGGGTTTTTGTTTTCTTGACTTTAGCTGTTTAGAATCTTGATTATGCTGGATTGAACTTTGCACTTGGTCTGTTGACCTCCCTTGTGACTCAACCTTTATTTGTTCTAAGTGTAACTATCATCTTGTAGCATAACCAGAATTTCTTCCTGTTCTCTTAGATATTGATGGTAGCCTTTTCATTATGTGTATTTTTATCTTTATATTATCATTATTATTATTACTATATCCATACCACTTTACTTCATTTTTGCTTTGTAATGTTTCTGTTGGGTTACTCAGTTTGTGAACCACAGAAGGAGTGGATCCATAATGATAATAATAGATGCAAGGGTTAATCCTTTCATAAATGGTGTAGGGGTGAGGGTGGTATAAAGTAAAGACTGGGGGGGGTGAGAGTAAATAATGAATGCAGGAGGGAGAGGGAGCACTACAACTCATTATATAACTCATTTTAAAGGAGGTTTAACTATGAAAAAATAAAGAAAATAAAATGTTCTAAAGTTGATTGTGGTAATGTTAATAGAATTCTTCTTGATATAGTTGAACCTTTGAATTGTCTGGTATGGGGATTGTGTGCCAATAAAACCATTTTTTAAAAAGGGGACGTCATTCCACTCCCAAGAGCAATGTTCGTTTATAAAAGACTCTTCAATCAGATGGCCTGAAAGCTGCTAACAGAAAGGTCTGTGGACTGAGTCAAGAACCACTCTCCAGGAAAAGATGTGACAGTCTATTTCCACCAAGATTGTATCCTTAAAAGCCCTATTGAGGCAATAATTGGTATGTTGCTCCTAAAAGGGCATGCATGGATGAATTAATTCAATACGCTGGCAGTTTGATCAATTTGAAATTAATAAATGTGCATGCTTATTTCTACGCTAAACTCTGCAGTTTGAGGTAGAGTGAGTCTGAAAGCATGTCTGGATGTCTCCCTTGCAGACTTTAAGCCATGTCGATCAGACATACTAAAAGCGAGTTTTAATGCCCAAGTTTTTCTCTGCCCCAGCCCACGTACCTTGGCGTCCTAGGAAGAGAAGGCCCACCAAAGTCTTACTGTGAGATTTGTATTGACATATAAAGTAAGTGAGGCCTCTTCCTCACTCATTGCTCCCCAAGGGTGGTAGTTATATAATGCACTCTCAATTGGGGATTTAGAGTGAAGGGATGAGTTTAGCCTGTCAATCAGGTGCCAGCGTGATGACCTCATTTGGCAGTGCTGAGAAATAGCTCACTGAAGGTGGGATACACACCCACATTCTGTGAGACATTTCTGATGACAAGCCTGACAGAGGTATACTGATGGAGCCAGAGTTCTGAAGCTGGAGGAGTCACATGGCTGCCAGCGCTGAGATGTTTACACTGCCACTGGACCCGTAAGACTTCCTACCCACTGGGGTGTAATCTTCGTGCATCCAGCATCATTGTATAAGTTTCTTGAGCCTGAAGAGGACTTTATAGATTGGTCTCAGAGATATGGGCTGCTATTGAACTTATGGACTTGATCTGGACTGGGTTTGGATGTCTTCTCAATACACAACTGCTCTTTTGTAGAAAACTCTTATGCAGATCTGAGTGCCTATGAATTTGGTTTCTCTAGTCTACCCAGAAGAAAACAATAATATAAACATATGTAATTTCTGTAACCTGGATGATGATTCCACCCATGTGATCACTCTGGGAAGACTTCCCTGGGCATTCTAGATAGAGGCCTGCCTCTTTCAATATTGCTATCAAGGTTTCAAAAATGGTTTGGTTCTCTGATTTTTTAATTATTACTTAAAATTTATCAATCATATTTTTCTTATGAGTACAATCTGGAATTTAAGTGCTAATTCACCATTTAAAACAAGCATATCATACTTAATAAGTGCTTTAAATGTGTTTTGAATTAACCTAATTAAGAACGTGAGCTGGAAAAAAAGCTTGTAAGAGGTTTTCTTTGAATTCAATTGTTTCCCGGAAAATGGCAGACAAATGCTTCTCTCACCTTGAACATCAGGAAGATACGTCATCAGTATATAGTTCTCAAAGTCCTATCTTAAGTTTATAAGGACCAGCCTTGGAAATATTTTTGAAGTTCTCAATTGTTTTTACTCTTAATAACAGTCTGCCTGTGTGAAATCGTGCAGAGCATCCGTGCTCGCTTTCCCTCCTGAAAGCGGACAGTGGGAGGGCAGTACTGGAATCTGGTGAAAACGCATGCCTTAAACTAGTACTAGTTTTTTTGGAGTCTTAAAATACTTGGTGAAGAACTTCTATGAGATTTTACTCTAATATTGTCGTGTTCCTATCACTCACAAGAGTTCACACAGAAGCCAATCGGGCTATGAAGCCTGGATGTCCAGAGTGAACTGAAGACAGGACAGAAGTGTAGAGAATGCCTGGTGCACAACCCCCCCCCCCCCCCCCCGCCCCCGCCATGGTTCCCTCTAAAAGAGTCACCCTCATTCCCCACCTGTGTGGACAGATTGGAACCCCACTGTGACTTAAAACATGGGGTTTCTTCCCTTGAGCTCCTGGCCTCCTCCAGTGGTCCTGACTCAATCTGCTCACCTTATAGGAAGGGTACGCCAGGTGCAGATGTCTGCTTTGGATCCACTGAGACTTTTGGGGCAACAGCATCTCTGTACAGCTTCTTATTTTGCTCAACACTGCTTTTTTTTCTTTCTTTCTTTTTTTGTGGCATCACTGCCCTGGTGGGTGTAGGAAACCCAGCCTTTCTCTTGGGGAGCTGCTGCTGAATTTGAACTGTCAACCCTGTGGGCTGCAGTCCCGCACACAACCACTAGGCCACTAGAGCTCAACCTCAACCCTGCTTCTTTTACTCTCATTCCCAATAAACCTCCTCCAGGCGAATCTCCAGTCCAGAAAACTCACACCTGACGTCTTCAGCCACGTGTTTCCATTGAGAAGGTGATTCTGACCAGCAAATCATCCCCACTCTTGAGTTGACTCAGAAGCATTATTAAAACAATAACAACAAACTAGATGCCATCAAGGCGATTCATGGTTTCCCAACATGTGAGGACCTGTGTGTGAGAGCAGAGTGTGGGCTCTGCGCGGTGTTCACTAGCTAATTTTTCAGAAATAGATTAGCAGATTTTCTTGTGGTGTCTCATTGTGCCTGGAGTCGAAAAGCTTAGCCATTTGCACCCAAGCACTCACAGAAGCATTTTAGATGGTGGTTAAACTTCAGATTTCTGGAGTTTCAATCTGTGGACAATCTGTAGGTGGAATCTTAAGTTCATCATATAGTTATGTTAAAACTTTGGTCCCTTTATGTGGCTCTCTGAGTTGGGTTTTTTTTTGTCTTGTTTTGTTTTTTGCAATAAAATGAGGATTGTATTTAGAGCACCCACCACAAAAGATCTGTGAAAATAAAATGCAGTAGGTGCAGGACCCAGAACATGGTGAAAATCAATACATGCAAGTATTACTTATAAGTGCTTCTAGGCTCTCAAGCCTAGAATTAAAAATTTGGGGTAAGAAGTTGGAATTTATTTTCCATGCCTCCCTCTCCCCAGTGTGAGTGCCTATAGAGAGGACAGAGTATTGACTGAAAATGGGCTGAAGAAAGCTATGCAGTAATAAAGATCCGAAATGGATTTTAGAATTGTACTGAATGCTTGGCTAAATAGGTAGCTACTTATAATAGGTCATTGCTTAGAAGTGACTGAAATGAATGCTTTTGAGAATTGATTTCCATTATCAAAAATTTCTTTTATTCATTGCTCATTTGCCTGATGGGTCCATCCATTGTGTTGGGGGTCAGACCTGCCAGAAGCCCTCGAAAAAAAGGATTGCTTCCACATAGACAACACAAAGCAAACTCATTATGTCTCTAACAACACAAAGCATGAAATCCATTTGGTTTAAATAGAGGGCTTTAGGGACATAAATCAGAATTCTGTGTGACAGTCATAGCTTATTGCAGTCATAGTTATTGCAGCAGTCATGGCTCAAATAGTAACATAAGACTTTAAAAATATGATTTGTCATCAGTTCCCTCCCCACATCCACCTCCAATTTTATCTGTCTGTTTTACCTTCTGGTCTAAATTTTCCCAAGTTTTAGATTCACTGACAGATCTTTGCATGACACTTATATAGTCATTGCTAGATAGCCTTTTATCTTAAACACAAATGTCTCTCAAATCTGGTCCAGCTAAGGGTGCTCTAAAGACTACTGGCTAAAATTCATTGCACAAGTACACCTCAATGTAAGCCTTTTACCTCACATTGGAGTATTTGTCAGAAGATAAAAATTTGTATTTGAAAAATTTTTGTTTTTGTGAAGAAGACAAAAATCTAGCAAAATTCCTGCAGCTCACTGAGAGCATTCTGATAGGCACCCCTCCAGGCAATAATGTTAAAGATCATTTGTTTTCATGCACCAGTAACCAGCCTTACTCATGCAAATAAAAACACAGATTTCATAGACAGAGGTTGGACTTGCTCATAGACTAAAAGAAAATGTTGAATGACCAACCAAGGTTTAGAGATGTGGCAGTCCTTTTCCTTCTAGTCCTGTCAGCCTTAGGGTCTGTCCTTAGTCGACGCAGTACCAGCCACTTGCAAGCCTGGGTGGCTTCCCACGTCTAGATTTGGAGAGAGAGAGTGTTTGATTGCCCCCAGTACCTCACCTGGGTCAGATCTGCTTCCCTCAGTGAATGTGCTCAGTGCCTGAAAACACACTGATGGCCTTGGAGAGGAGAAAGGTACATAGACTGACCTGAGTCAAGTCCGCTCAATGCTCTTGGATCAAGAACTCAAGCGTGGGGCTTGGACTAGAGCACTCCATTTGATCTGAGAGGGGACGGGGGGGGGGGGGGGGG